>SNQJ01S0010914.1:41695-88737 GCA_010110895.2 Picea sitchensis
TTGGTGATGGCCATATCCCCTGCTTTATATCCTATATATGAATCATCTGTGGCCAACCAAGGTCTGCCTAGGATAAGTGTGTACCCATTGAGTTTAGCTTTAGTTTGTAAAACAATGAGGTTTTCTAGGTACTCCCATGAGTCAATTGATACAATGATGTCCTATAAGACTCCCTTTTGAATAAGAATTGTTTTGTTTGCAAGTTGAAGGAAAATATATGTATGGATTAACCATTCTCTTAAGTTTAATCTTAGCATGGTGTCCTTGGTCATTACATTAATTGTATCTCCGAAAGGTGCCTTGGAAAAGGTAATTGATACCCGGTTTGAGTCTTTAAATGTAGTGAGTTAAAATTGTAAAATACAAATTGAATTGTATGGTCTCACTATCATGAAGATATGTAACAAAGAAAGTGCAAGAATGGTCTTCAAGTCATGGTCAAGTTCAAAGTCTATTGATATAAAGAATATTGTAAGTATGTTTGAGGATCACTAGTTCAGGAATCAAAATTGAGAATATTTTTATTCAGTTAAAGTTAAATTCACCGGAGTTGAATTAAAGCTTACAATTATGAAGAAGTCATTGTTGTATAATTTATTGAAGGGTGCATTATTAGTGTTACCTGACACCCCAATGAATTATATTAAGCCTAATGAATTATGTTAAGTCATGAAGTTAGGTTGAGAGTCTCGAGCCCAGTAAAGTTTAAATATAGTTAGAGTAATTCATGTCAATGGTGCGTCAATAATTTTTTCCAAACCATGGTCATAGGTTGTCTTGTTGGAAATTGCGCAACCCAATAAGAAACATATTTGTAGGCATGTAATTGCAGGTGTAAAGAAAGAAGAATCAAAACTAAAAAAAGTGATTTAATAAGAAGACTGATGTAGAGACAAAAGATGATGACAACCAAAAGAAGACTAATGAAAAATAATGAAGATGATGACTCCTTGATAAAGCATATGATAGAAGAATAAAAATAGTGAAGTAGTAGATGAGGAGCATCGAAAAAGGAAGAGATTTGGACGCAAAGAATAAGCAAGAAGAAGGAAACAAAGAAAGGTAAAGAATACAGTACCGTGTGTGATTCATATGCAGTAAATCCCTGAAAATGACAACCCTAAGGAATGGTACTTGAACAATGTATTGATAATGGTCTTGGTATTATGTATATTTAAAGGCTAGATTGGCCTAAGTTGAAATTTTGAAATTGTATGTACCTGATGTAAGCCCAGATGAGGTTAGTGTACCTCCTTGATTTGAATGTTGTATGGTTTATAGTCAGCAAAACCACTGATGTAATGAATAGTTCATGGTAGAAAAACCGCTTGTCATGAGAGAGGACTTGCTAAAGGAATGAAGAGTGTCAAGTTAAGAGGAGAAGATCAACTGTGGGTAGAACCCATGATTTGAGGTAGTTCACGTCTGACAAAAGATATGAGGTATCCAGAGAGATTGTAAGTCATAAAAAGGGGGCTTGTGTAGTTGAGCATGAAAAGGAATTGCAAGGTATGAAAAAGGAAGTTGTGTGGAAAAAATTGTGAAACATAAGTTTGTGAGATGACAAAGAAATCACGGGCATGATTCCATGAAGAAGTTTTTATTCCTTGGGAGTATAGTGCAAGAACATTGAAAGCATGGTTACAGGTAAGAAAAAAAACTAGGATGAGGATGATGATGACGACGACGTAGGGTGAATAATGTACGCAGACATGTGACAGAAGAATGGGTGATGAACCATGTAAGAGAAAATGTTTCCTAGAGAACCAACGAATACAACGGTTGGCGACCCACGTACTCTGGTGGATGGTAATATTTTTATATGGAATTCAAAAAACATTGTATATGTTTGTGGGTGAAAGATGGATAATAATGTAGAAGAATGAATATGAAAATGAGACCAGAGAAGATCGAAGATGATGATGTCCTAATGGGATCATAAGTATTCGTTAAGGGATGAGTATGATGAAATAAACCCTACTTTTGATGTTTAATAATGTCTAAATAATATGATGGAATTGTATTATGTATACTAATTGTAGAAGTATATGTGAGAGTGAGATATGAGGAGAAATGAGAAGAGTTAGGGATGAATATCTATTGAGAGATTCAAGGAGATATTGTGGAGAGAGTGGTGGAGATATTTATGGAGATGGTTTGAACTAACCATATAATTATGAAATAGTTGTTATGGTCACCTTTCATTATATAAGGGACCATTTGTACAATATATGGTAACACATGGGAATGATGGTTTGATAATAATATTTCCCCTTTGGGGTATTGGAGAATATTTCCCGATGACCCTTGCTTTGCATAGTGTAGTGTGCATTATGTCATGCATATGCATGTTTTTTTTATTCCACTGCAGCTCTGATTTCATCTACTAAGGTATTCCATATCAAAATTTTATTGACTTAGATATAAACTACATGAATCCCTGGATCATAATAATTGGGGTTGAATACTTTTTCTAACATTACGTTAGCAAGTTTCCCTATAACATTGATTGTAGGGGAGTGTTTTTTTATTTCTCCTAGGTTTCTTAACGCATGTTTCCTTGATGAATTTGTTGTAGATTGGTACATATTTAATGGATTGAAGGAGGGGTATCTTCACACATATATTTTTGAGTTCTCCTAAAGGGTCATTTTTTTATTTGGTACAGGTCTTCTCTTGTTCTAGCCTTTCAATATAAGGGGGATATTTTTGAGATGGATAATTAAACGACTCTTGTTTTTTTTTGAATTTCTTGATTTTCTTGGGATTCAATATTGTCATCTATATGTTCAGTGATAAGTGGGGGTGAAGGATTTGTGATTACCATTCTTGAATGAAATTTTAACTCATTAAGTTCTACATAGTTCAATGAGTAAGCTTGGTAATTATTCATCTCACTATAGTAGAGAGGTTGAACCTATCTATTATTAGGATTTGGTGTAGGTTGGGTAGGCATTTGGGACTTCTTACAAGCTTGTTGAACACTATTTTATACAAGAGGTGTAGGAGGTGACAACAAAGCTTATTGCTACTATATTTGAGGTCTCCAAGAAGGTGGAGGATTATTCCATTAGCTTCGATATTGATATGGGGGCTAAACTGGAAAGGGTTTATTTTGAGGATATTCCCATTGATTATTCATTTTTCTATTAGACTAGTTAGAAGGGTACCAACTTTAATATGGATTATACATTTGATTTTCATAAGAAGGATTGAAATATTGAGGATGGTTGTAAGGGATACCTTGCTTGAATGGCATTGGCGGTCCTTGCCTCCTTTGATTGATGAAGCATAGATGCTTCATGTTGTCTTGTGTTCCTTGGTACTTTGCTTTCAACCAAAGTAATGAAGGGAATTTGCTTGTTTGATGATCTTATTCACAAATGCCACAAATTTCCACCAAAGTTATTGGAAATTCATTCTTGTCATGTTTCTTTCTGCATTTGGGGCAGGAAATAGCCAAGAATCTATCAACATCCTCTTCCTTCCTCTTGATCTGCATGGTGTTCATTTCATTTCTTCTAACATACTTCCTATTTCATTTTTTGTGAGATTTGTAGCTACAGGTTTTGAAGATTGTAGGGAAGAATTTATTCCACTCTTATCATTTTTACTTGTAGGTATGGATTATTTTTTGAACACTTTATTTATGTTGTCATAATCCAACTATAATTTCTCCATTGGAAAGGAGGTTCATAGTCTCTGTTAACTCTTCTCCCACTCCTATGAGAAGCACACGCTTGAGGGATTCTTCATCTAGCATGCAACTATGAGCTCTCTTGTAACCAAGTTGAAATATTTCTCCATAATCCTCTAAGGATTCAATCTCTCCCCATATCATTTTAAATATCTCGTCTCTAGTGTGTTTGGCCTTGCAATAATCCCCATATTTATCTATGAAGGTTTGCTTCATTTTTTCCCAACTAGTAGTGTCATTTCCTTCCAAACTCATAAACCACATCAAGGTTGAATATTTTAAGGTAGAGGGGAAAGTTCAAGATTTTGGGAATTTGAAGCATAGTCATTTTTCCTATATTCAACCTTGAAATCAAAGAGAAAGGTGTTAAGGTCTTTTGTAGTAAGGTTGTGGAAATGAGGGAGAGCAACATGATTAATATTCATCCTTATTTCTTGATTGGTTTCTTGAATGGGGAACTCAAATAAATTAGATTGATCTTCTTCTTCTCCTACCATGTTGTTTTGAGATGGATATCCTTCACTATATTCAACTTCTCTATCAACAAGAGGATTCACAAGATTAGAGAAAGGATTGATAAAAATCCTAGTTCCTTGTTTAGGTTGATCAACAAATTCTTCAAGAATGTGTTGGATGTCTACTTCACAACCCTATTTCTTTTATACTTGATCACTTGTAAATTCTTAAGCTTCACTAAAAACACATGTTCTTAGTAAAAATATTCCATGTCTATCTCTCAGTCGATGCATGCAGACGAATTATAAAATGCTTATTTTTTTTCTTCAAAATTTTCAAATGAACCCTAATACAATTTTAACAACCTCCCCAACAACAATGCCAAATATTCTTGAGCCAAATAGTTGCAACAAGTAATATTGAATACATTTTCTCACTTTAAACATCAACTCGGGGTTTTCTCAAACTTATGAGGTGCTTTGCAATATGTATGCAACTACAAAGGCCTTAATATGAAAATAACATTCTGAAAAATTGCATAAATGAAATGCTCAACTTTGTCAAGTCATTTCCATTTGCTTCATACCATTAACCTTGTGATATTTATTTTACATCCCTTGACAATGTGCAAGGGTACATAAAGGTTTCATATCACTTGTTATGGAATAAATAACTAGGTTAATACATTGATGGAACTAGGACACTAAGGGATACTATTAGACAATCAATCCTTACAAATTTTGGTAACCATATATTTCTCATCAAACATGCTT
This sequence comes from Picea sitchensis, assembly GCA_010110895.2. NCBI lineage: Eukaryota > Viridiplantae > Streptophyta > Pinopsida > Pinales > Pinaceae > Picea > Picea sitchensis. The sequence continues at coordinate 46,622 of SNQJ01S0010914.1, forward strand.
TAAGTAATGAACATTATAAAGTAAATCATATTAATGAAGTACATGCGGTATAAATCAAAGAAGTGTTGATCAAAGACATGAAGAAAACCACATAAATGTTGTAAATAACATGAATTAACTAATTGTCTACTCTACTACAAGAGTATGTAATTGTAGTAAACCTTGATAGATAAACGAGAGAATAAATTGTAAAACTTCAAAAATAAACCCTTGAACATCCAAGATACCAAAACATTCACCATGAAGAACACAAGAATATAGAGAGAAGAACCCTTAAGGTAAGGTAACAACATCAAATAGTCCTTATTGGAGGAATCACTCCACAAGCCATGCTTGCTACAAGACAATACATTCCAACACATATCTAATACAATGCTACTAATGTGCATTTATACTATCTCATGAGTATTCCTAGGGGAATTATACTAACTATACCTTATTATTATATTATTTATTTTTAATTACATGGTGGTCATATTATTTCCTTTTAATCACATACTCGACCTATTCCAATATTATGGCCACATTACATTCAATATCCCCTTGGGTACCTCCATAGGTATGTTACATTCCATCCCCCTTGGCATGTTTCATCCTCAAAACATGGGAAGAATCCATATAATATGAACTACTAAGCAATGTAGTCAACTGGTACCATGCAAAATCATCCATCCATCCTAGTGAAATGTGGACATGGGGTCCAATTGTGGCCTTTCCTTGATCTTGATTCTGGTTTCTTCTTGGGATCCATGTATTTTTTGTGCTACTCTGATATTTGCATGGTCCTCCATGTTAGTTTCCTCTTTGGTTCCATGTTGATCCATAGTAAGTTTGTTGACATTCATGCCCTGGCCTTGACAAATTATTTTTCTTCGTTTGGTGTGGGTGGCGATATACAACAAACTTAATTATCGATTCTTTCTTTTACTCTTCCACAAGTAGTTCCTTGGTGGCTTCTTCCTATTTATGCCATTCCTTTTTTATTTTCTTCAAATGCTTCGGTATGCTCTTCTTTTGATTCAACCCTAGACTCTCCATCTGATGTGTCATGAGGTACTACAATTTGTTTCCTTGCAAGTACTTCTTCATGTGCCTCCTTGGGCCCTTCTTGTTTAATAAGAGAAATCTCATGCAATGCAATTTTATTTTTCTTATACCACAACTTCAAAAATTATTTTGCACATTAATACTAATTGTATCGAGTCCACCCAAGGATATCCCAAAAAAAATCCACATCATCCATATCTATAGCATATGAATATGAATGCAACACATATTTATCCATGGTAATCTTCAAATCTTAAAAAAATTGAATATTTTCACCTTCAACCTATTTGATTTGAATATTCTTTGTGGGTACTTGCGATCTTTTATCCAGGTTAACATTGATGAAGTTATGCTTTCTACTCGGGTTTATAGAAACAATAACCCTTTCGTGTTCAATACATCCATGAACTTGTAATATGAATATGTCACATGAAAATAAATTCGTAGTGCTCCCCTTATCCTTTCTCACAAAATGATATCACATGTCAAAAAATTATTTTTCATATTCTTCATCTAAAAGTGTCATTATCTCGTCATGGTTATGCGAATGCCACCCTATGGCTACATCGTCTTGTAAAAAATCATGAAGAGCAATTTCCCACTTCTTTCCCTATACCGACTTCAATTTGTTTTTATGTATTCTTCAATAATAGTACCACTATATTTTCTTGTAAAAGGCATCTTTATTTTCATAACCCAAAAATAGAACTTAGGTTTAAAAGAGAATCACTTACTTTACAATGGAGTTCCTTTATGTAGTTACGGTTTGAGACTGAAAATGTAAAATGATCACAACTTTGGTTATACTTCTCTGATTAGCTATTATGACCCCAATTATGAAATTACATAGATTTTATAGATCTAATGGCACCATTTTTATTGAAATTTGTGCATTTTTAAAAATATATCCAATCTATGAAATTTGTGGTTATCACTGGAAAAAATCCTAAAAAAAAGATGATTTTGAATCAACGATATCACCACTTCCCCGACTCCATTTTGGATGATTTTTTTTTAAATTGGGTATTTTTTCAAGAGGAATTCAGATTTGTGCCAATTTTCTTCAAATTATGCATAGAAATTTTTAGAAATCGATCTGAATGTTTCCATCCTCCTTTTTCTGTCAAAAATATGCAAAAAGAGAAAATTATTTCCCACTTTGTTCCCAAGAAGGAGCTATGATATCACTTGTAGTAAACCTTGATAGATAAAAGAGAGAATAAACCATAAATATTTACAAATAAACCCTTGAATATCTAAGATACCAAAACATTCACCTTGAACAATACGATACTATAGAGACAAGAACCCTTAAGGTAGGGTAACACCATCAAATACTCCCTATGGAAGGAATTGTTGGAATACTGAGAGGGGGGTGAATCAATATTCTACAATAATCATTAATTTCTTTTACCACAATTTATTTTTAATCGAAGTATGTTATTTACCAATAGTTAATCATGCAATTCACAATACACAAAGATTTAACATGGAAACCCAATGGGAGAAAACCACAAAACTTTCTTTATAAAAATTTGTAAGCACCAATTTACAACAAACACCAATTTGCACTAATATTTGCACGAACCAAACTGCAAGGGACACCAATCCACTTACGAAGAACCAAATCATCTTATGGGCACCAACCCACAATTTTTTTGTTCACAGGAACCAACCTATAGGAGACACCAATCTCCTTCCTTGCTCCACCCTGCCACCCTGAAATATTTGTAATTCATAGTTTTCTTCAGAATACCTCTCCAACATGCTTCATCCTATGTTTCATCAAACCTCTGATCATCTTCATCACTTCCATGCTTTCGTATGAACCTCAAAGCCTCACTTCTTCACCTTGCATCCATAACTCTCTCCCACTAGCTCAATTAATCCATCTTTATTTATAGAGTTTCCTTCCTCCATGAATTTTTGACATACACAAAATGTGCTTCTGAGGTTGGCTCCATATTTCCATTAAACCCGAGCTTAAAATAAAATCCTTCCAAATGGTCCCAAATTCCTTCCCTATTTTGCACACGTTCTTTCTTACCATTTATGGCACAAATATCATCACTTAGCATCCATTGGATCTTACTATGAATCAAATATCAATTGTCGATATTCTCACTGCCCATTGAATCAATACAATCTCACGCAATGCCCCTTAAATGCTCAACAACCATCCAATTTGGATCTCCGATTGATCTCACACATTGATATCATCTTGTCCATGTAGTATAAATATAATGCACAATAGTTTTCTGATCACTCCTGGATAGATCGCAGTCATCAGATCTAACATCCATCATATTGAAATCACCGGGCTTATTGGACCCTTGGGAACTCATCATTCATACACCGTCAGATATATATCTCCATTCAATCTCCACTGTTGATCTGTGATCATGCTCATGTTTCTCAAGATAACACTTTTCTCAAGGAAGGGAATATTCTTCGATACCCTTCTCATCGGAGCTATACAACTTCCAAAATCTTTTGAATGTCGAATGATAAGTTCTGACTCCACGCCCCTAACCTTTTCAATTTTTGACCTTCAAAATGGAAATCAATATAATAAAAGGAACAATCTTCTATGCTTTTGCTTCAGAGTGTAAATAAGAGGGTGAACTCTTTCACTCTGACATGAACGACTCCAAAAGACTTATACATAACCATCCACGCTCCTAATATTTGGGCATGAAATTCGATACTAAAAGGGAATATTATTTGATGATTTTATATCGGAGCAAAAATTACTCTGTCAATGTTCCTCCTCTGATAGCTATGGCTATGATAAATCAATGGTCCCTGTTGACTCGGAGCCCCTTTGCAACCTTGCACTAAAACACTCCAACCATATCACTCCGATGGACAGTCCAGATCTCTTCGCTATGGCTTTGATAGATCAACAGTTCATATTAATTCAGAGTTTCCTTCATCATCGCACTTCTTATCACCTTTGTATGTGTCCAAATCTACTTATTACATGTGGTTATGTACAGGGAATTACACTTGGCTGCTCTTGTGGCTTGCTTATGTTAGCCTAATGTGTCCTCCATGTGGACTCCTTCCACGTGTATTGGATGATGTGGCACATCCAAGCTTATGACATCATCCCTTCCTCTTTCTATGCTCTCTCACTATGCTGACTTGGAATTGGACATGTGGCATTGTCCTTGTTGCTTACTTTTCCTTCTATGAGTCATCGATTTTATTTATCCAGGGTCGATTTTTGTTGTCGATTACTTCGTCACCGATAACAGTGTCTTCATCGAAAACCTGCTCACAAGGATCGATTTTCCCAACTTGAGGATATTGGGCCCCACTTTGAAACTTCCACTCTGATAAAATGTTGCCACGTGCCATCTTCTAGATTCGTTGATATGGTTTACTTTAAGTAGATCCTCGTTGTCAATATCGTCATTGTCATTATTGGAGTCGTCGTTGATGATTTCTTTCAACAAGTTTGGGTATCATCGTCGAATATCACAAGACTTCCCACGTCGGTGATAACTCATCGACAATCAACCTTTTAACGATACGAGCCCCACTTTAATCCATATCCAATCACTTTCGTCCATATAGATAAGATCTCGCTACCTATCTCCATTGCAATGGATTGACCTTCATCGTCGATCTTCCTTACGATCATATCGTCATTGTCCATTTGTTGAGGTTGCCTTTGCTTCATTTTCATCAGTGATTGTTCATCGTTGACACTACTAGAGTGGATTTCAAGTCCCAATTTCTTTCCCTATTAGGTCCTTTTATTCCTTGGATTTGTGCATGATTCATGTTCGATCCTTGGACTTGGCATCACAGTATTCCTACCTTCATCATTGAAAATTTAAGCCTCCCCCTACTTATGAAATCAATGAAATCCAAGGATTTATACATTTAACATCTATGACAACACAATTTCCAACAATCTCCCCCTTTGTCATTAATGGCAACACATATTATTAAACTAGTCTATGCAAGCCTCCTCTGTCTGCAAGTGTCTCCCTGTCTTGTTTCTCTCCCCCTTTGAAATCAATGGAAAAGGGTTTTTGTATTTGGTAATTTCTTCATTGTAGCCAGCTCCCCCTAACACGGTACCATATGCACTCTCCCCCTGAGATTTTGGTTTTGCTGAGCTACCAACAGCTTCCAGCTGAAGCTTTCACTTTGAAATGGGAATGAATCCTATATTTTGTTTGAGATACTCCAATGTATCTCTAGGTAGGGGTTTTGTAAATATGTCTACTATTTGTTCCTTGGTAGGAACATACTCCAACTTGAAAATATTATCATTTGCATGTTCCTCAAAAAATGATATTTGATTGGGATATTTTTTGTCTTTGAGTGAATTACTGGATTCTTTTAGATGCTTATAGCGCTAGTGTTGTCACATAATATAGAAATTGGATGCTTGTATTTTATCTGAATGTCTTGTAGTGTTTTCTTCATCCAGAGAATTTGTGTGCAGTAGGATGATGCTGCAATGTACTTTGCTTCTATTGTGGACAATGAGATTGATGATTTTTTCTTTCTTATCCAATATACTAAACAATTTCCCAAGAAGAATTCTCCTCCACTTGTGCTCCTCCTATCATCAATAGTGTCTGCTCAATCTGCATCAGTATATGTTGTTAAAGTAAAGTCTTATCCTTTTGGATACCATATTCCAAAGTCCAATGTACGCTTTAAATATCTAAATATTCGTTTAAAAACTTGTACATGTGTTTCCTTGGGTGCATCTTGAAATCTTCCAACTATCCCTACCACCTGCATTATGTCTGGCCTTGTAGTTGTCATATAAAGTAGGCTTCCTATCATTGACCTGTACAAATATTGATCAGTTTCCTTAGATTCATCCTCCTTGCTAAACTTACATCCAATGACCATGAGTGTTTTGACAAGTTTACAAGCTTCCATTTCAAACTTCTTCAACTTCTCTTTGATGTATTTGGTCTGAGAGATAAATATGCCTTTCCTATTTTGAGTGTTTCGTAGTCCCAAAAAGAATGAAAATTCTTATAGCATGGAAATCTCAAATTCCTATTGCATTTTTTTATCCAAATGGATGTCGGTGGCCTCCCACCTATTCCAACTGGTTTATTTTGGCAGTTTTCTAGTTTGGTAATTTTTTCCTAGTTTTCGGGTCCCTAACTTCTGAGGCCGTTATGAGGCCCTAAAAAATGTTGTTAGGGATCACCATAGTCAAATTGTTGATAGGGTTAGAGTCTGAAGGCAACATGTGTAGTCCTTGGATAGACGTTTTGAATTGGATATTATGCGCCTAAAACACATATTGTATGCAAAAGTTACGACCTCGGGAAGTTGATGTACTATCTTACCCCAACATGGCCCACATGACTTTTGGCACTTCATCTCCTAGGTTTTTGGATGTCTAGGGTTTTGGAATGCATGTTTATTGTAAAAAAGGCCTTCAGAGCCTCATTGTAATCATCTTCTTACGAATGAGCGTAGCTGTCACATCTCTTCTCAGAGATAAGCTGCCACCATTCCAACAAGCTTGTTTTCCGCTACATTTTACAGTTTCAACTTATTTCCTTATTGAATAGAAACTAGTTTTATTGTATCTATGTTATTTTGTGTTAATTTTTTTTTAATAATCTGTATTCATTTCGTTCTTCTCATAAAATATGGATCAGGGGTATCATAGTGGTCTACTCCTTGTCGTTCTTAATGCATGTCCCCAACGAGGTCAGGGTACAAAGAATTGGGTCTCGAGCTTGTTTCTCTTAAGGAAAAAATCTCTCGCATGCCCAAGATACCTCTCATGGAGGAAGAAAATAAAGATGACAAGACAAGAGTTCCTTTCAAAATGTTGCTTGAGGAAGCCCTCACGCAACAAAGGAACGAGATGATGGAGAGTTTTGCGCAAATCCTTCGGCGGCTACCGAAAGACAATGCATCTTCCTCAAGAGGAAGCCCCACCCCCTTCAAGGTACAAATAAACTTTGATATTCCTATATTTGAAGGTCAAATAGACACAGATGCTATAGAAAAATGGTTGAATCTACTAGAAGGGTATTTTTCTGTCCATAACTTTTTGAATAGAGAAAATATTACTTTTGCGCTCCTCAAAGTCATCCCCCATGTCAAAAATTGGTGGGAAACTTTCTGTGAGCAAAAGGAAATAGAGAAACTCTCATTATTTACAGTCGCAACCACTTGGGAATCCTTCAAGGATGCTATTAAGGTACAATACTACCCATTCAGAAGTTATGACGACTTGTACACAAAATGGACCACACTGCGGCAAGAAAGAGACCAAGCAGTGCCAGAGTTCACACATATCTTCCATACCTTGCGCACCAAGCTGGGTATCAGGGATTCAAAGTGACATCTAGTGCTCAAGTATCGCAGTGCTCTACATAGATACATCCAGATAAAAATGGAATTTCTAGACATCTCGTCCTTGGGCATGACCTATCGATATGCCATCAAAATCGAGCAGAAGCTCAACAAAAGACACGACAATTTGGGCCTCGGAACCCCTCACAGAAAAATCCATGAAAGGGCAGCCCCAACCTGCAGAACAAAGGACATACAAAAGATGGATAGTATCAGGACAACCATTCCAAGTCGCAAGAAAAAAAGGACATCAGAAATACAAAGAAAGATATCGGGAAGTGGTGTGACTTCCATAAGAGACCTTGGCATAACATTGTTGATTGTTGCTCAAAGTAGTCTCTGGTGGCTAAAGTAAGAGCCTCTGAATCAAATGCAGGTTCTGACTCTGAGTTAGAGCCAGAAAGGGGAAGACATATCATTGCCGCGGAACCTAGTGCCATCGTTGCTACCACCACGCTCCAACCTGGTGAATCGGGCGATCCAGAAGAAGGCGAGCACCTTTTCCATTCACAGATGTGGGTAAAAGGCACCCCATTGCACTTCATCATTGATAGCAGTAGACAGAAGAATCTCATCTCAACAAAGGTTGTCAAGCGATTGACCCTGCCAACAATGCCACACCTGCAACCCTACGTCATTGGATGGATCCTCCAAGGAAGTGATCTTGGCATCATCCAACAGTGTCGACTGTCATACGACATCAATCCCTTCAAAGACTAGGGATTGTGTGATGTTGATCCTCTCTAAGTTTGTAATGTTCTTTTGGGCCAAACTTTTTTATGGAAATTTCATGATATATATGAGTCTAGGACTCGTAGTGTTATTATTACTTTGAACATGAAATTGTACAGGATACATGAGGCAATCCCACCTAGTGTTATTTCCTTGATCTCTGCCAAGCAATGCAAGAAGGTCATCTCTCATACCATGAAGTTTTTCTTCTTCGTGATTCGCTCTCAGAGTGAGCAAATGATGCAGCCATATCCAAGGCCTCCGCAACCGATCTCTCCACACAACAAAATAAAGTGGATAAGGTCATGAAAGAATACTCAGATATCTTCTCCTTACCTACTGAGGTACCTTTTCACCGACAAGTCAACCATCCCATCGATCTGACCCCTGACGCACCGCTACCCAATGGGATAGTCTACCACCACTCTTTGTTAGAAAATGAGGAGATCAAAAGGAAGATCCAATAACTTCTCCACAAGGGGCACATCCATCCCATCTCATCACCTTAAGGGATCCCAATCGTGTTGGTGCAGAAGAAAGACGAGACCTGTCGACTCTGCATTGATTACTGGGCTCTGAATAAAATCATAGTCTGGAACCGGTACCCGATTCCTTGAATCGACGACCTCCTTGATCATCTCACAGGGGCCAAATACTTCAGTAAGATTGATATGAAGTCTGGATACCACCAGGTCCCAATAGAAAAGACAGATGTATGGAATACTGCCTTCAAGTCAAAAGAAGGTCTTTTTGAATGGTTGGTCATGCCCTTTGGCTTGACAAATGCCCCAACAAATTTCATGAGGATGATGGATGATATCTTGTGAACTTTCACCAATACTTTTGTAGTGGTGTATCTGGATGAAATCCTCGTCTACAACAAGACTTGGGCGGAACACTTGCAAGATATTCAACAGGTTCTGCACACCCTATGACAACACCAACTATATGCAAACTTGGAAAAATGCTCCTTCGACATGGATAAGGTCCATTAATTAGGTTACATCATTAATAAAAATGGTGTGCATGTGGATCCAACCAAGATCCAGGTCATCCATTCCTGGCCAGCCCCAACCACACTCATTGAGCTTCAGAGCTTCTTGGGCCTCGCCAATTTCTATCTCAAGTTCGTGTTGGGATTCTCTCATATCGCATGGGCCCTCAGCCAAGTAACCAGGGGTGGTGGTAAGGAAACATTTGTGTGGGGCCTGTTCCAAAAACAAGCCTTCGATGATTTGAAGTAGCATTTGTGCTCATCCCTAATACTTTCATTACCATACTTGCAACATCACTTTGAGATTGAGACAGATGCTTTAGACTATGTTGTGGGCATCGTTCTCACTCAACACGACCACCCCGTGGCATATCATAGTGAGACANTACTCCATTGTACAAGACTGCCACCAGTGGAGACATTACATTCTTGGGAAGGAGATAGTTATCCACACTGATCATAAACCGCTACAGTTCATGCAAACCCAAGGAAAATTGCAGAATGACCGCCATGAGAAGTGGTCCACATATTTGCAGTAGTTCCACATCAACATCAAGTATAAAATAGGAAGTACCAATCAAGTTGTTGATTGCCTCAGTCGACCTCTATTCGCAAAACTCACCATCGTGTTATACTCTTGCGATCAAGAGACCTCCATATGGCCCCACCTTTATGAGACAGAACCTGACTTCTCCACCACTTACCAAATGTTGGGCAAAAAATCAATGGTCATTAATTTCCATCTTTAGGATGGGTTGTTGTGTCGTTTGGTCCATCTATGCATTCCATAAAATGAACATGCAAAGAAGATATGGGAAGCTCACTACAGTCGGGTGGCAGGACACTTTGGTGTCGAAAATATAGTGGACTTGCTGCAGAAACATTTCTACTGGTCGAAACTTTGATAGGATGTCGAAAAGTATTACAGGTCCTGCACCATCTAGGCTATTTCCAAATCAAAAACTAAGAAACAGGTCTTGTACACCCCTCTCCCTACTCTTGACATACCGTGGGAACCCATATCAATAGACTATATGTCAAGCCTTTTGTCCACCAAGAGGGGAAATGACTGTGTTTTTGTGGTTATTGATCGCTTTTCCAAGATGGCGATTTTGGCTGGCTGCAAGAAGAGAATCACAACATAGGTCACTTCCAAGATCTTCTTTGAACGAGTATGGGTACATTTTGGTATCCTACAAACCATTATCTCAGATCGGGATAGTAGGTTCCTCAACACATTCTGGTCGAGCCTATGGTCATTGTTGGACACCAAGCTCACAAAATCCACTGTCTTCCACCCCCAGACAGATGGCCAAATAGAGGTTGTCAGTTAGATGATCGTGCATATCCTGTACATGTATAATTCCAAGCACCCCCACAAATGGGATGAGAGTCTTCCCTATGTCCAACACAATTACAACTGAGCCCTGCATAGCTCCAGTGGCCACAACCCCTTTCAGGTGGGTTTGGGATTCCAACCATTGGGCCCCATGGATTTTTCACTACCCCTCGCGAACACCTCGTCCCCTGCTCAACCTGAAGCTGACAAAGCCACCCAGTTCATTGAGCATATCCAGCACATCTTCCAACAGGTTCAGGATATTTTACAGAAGTCCATTTCCAAGTACAAGAAGCACCATGATCAACACCTGGTGCCACATACGTTTCAGGTGGGTGACAAATTTTGGTTGCAATTGCAAAAATAATGTCTTACATGGCCCCATTAGAATATTCTCCCACTCCATTATGGGCCATATACCATCACCAAGGTTATGGGTGACAATTCTTTTGAGCTCAACATTCCTCCTTTCCTTGGCCTGCACCCAATATTCAATGTGGCTCTCCTTCGACCATATTTCCCACCATTATTGGACACCTCAGAGATCGCAGAGAAATTGACACCAATAGAGCTCAATCCTAACTGCATACAACATACATCCAGTGATCATATTGTGGATACATAGGTCAAGGGAACTCGACAACAAAGGATTCAACTTTATCGAGTTGTCAAAGCAAGGCAACTCCTGCACCAAGGAAAGTGGCTCACCCGAGGCCAAATTCAATAGAAATTTCCTCATCTGATGGGGGAACTCAACGCAATGGATACCATTTCTTCCTAAGGGGGTAGTGATCCATATGGATTTTGGTGGCCTCCCACCTATTCCAATTGGTTCATTTTGGCATTTTTTTCCTAGTTTTCGGGTCCCTGACTTCTGGGGCTGTTTTGAGGCCCTAAACAACGTTTTTAGGGATCACCATAATGAAAGTATAGATAGATTCAAAGTATAGTGGTAACATGTGTATTCCTCGGATATACCTTTCCAAGGGGATATCGTGTGCCTAAAACGAAGATCGTATGCAAAAGTTACGACCCCGGGAAGTTGATGTAATAACTTACCCCAATGGGGCCCACATGAATTTTGGCGCTTCATATCCTAGGGTTAGGTTTTTGGATGTCTAGGGTTTTGGAATTCATTTTTATTGTAAAAAATTCCTTCAAAGCCTCATTGTAATCATCTTCTTGCGAATGAGCACAACTGTCACATCTCTTCTTAGAGATAAGCCACCACCATTCTAGCAAGCTTGTTGTCCGTTGCATTTTACAGTTTTAGCTTATTTCCTTATTAAATAGAAACCAGTTTCACTGTATCTTTCTTATTTTGTGTTAAACATTTTTTAATAATTTGTATTCATTTCGTTCTGCTCATAAAATCCAGATCAATTTCTTTTGCAAAATTTTGGCTTATTTTATCATCATTACTTCCAAAGATAATGTCATCCACATACACTACAATGATCAACATGTCTGCATTATCTATTTTGATGTAGAGATTGTTGTCTATTTTTCCATTTTTTAAAGCTTGTTGCTGCACGCACTTGTCAAGTCTTGAATACCATGCTCTCAGAGCTTTCTTTAAGCCATATAATGCTTTCTTCAATTTGTAAATGTAGTCTTCATTTTCTGACAATAGGAACCCTTCAGGTTGTTTTATGTACACTTCTTCCTCTAGATTTCCATTCAGGAATGCCAACTTGACATTCATTTGATATACTTTGAAGTTCTTAAATCTTGCAAATACCAAAAACATCATAATGGCTTCTAATCTTGCAACAAGTGCAAATTTTTCTTCAAAATAAATGCCTTCTACTTGAGCATACACTTTGCATACTAGTCTTGCTTTATTTATTACTACTTTTCAATATTCATTCAACTTATTATTGAATACCCATTTAGTTCCAATCCCATTTTTATCCTTGGGTCTTGGTACAAGCTCCTAAGTCTCATTTTTCTCAATCTGATTTAACTCTTTTTCCATAGCATTCACCCAATGATGATCATTATGAGTTTCTATAAAGCATTTAGGTTCTACTTGAGAAAATAGGGAGAGATTCACATGCTCAGAGTTGTTTTCCACTCCTTGTCCGAGTTATAGAATTTTTGTGACCAAGAATCAAGTTTTCTGGGTGATTCTTTGGTACAAACCTTAATGGTGTTTCTGTATCTTGGTGTTCTACTTCTTCTTTCCTTTCTTCTTCATTTTCTTGTTCTTCTTCCTCCTTTGCTTCTTCATTTTCTTGTTCTTCTTCCTCCTATTCTTCTTCATTTTCTTATTCTTCTTCTTAATGTTCATCTTCTTCTTCTTTAGTGTACTTGATTTCTTCATCTATTCTGACATTAGTGCTTTCAACAATCTTCTGCAACCTTTTATTGTAACACCTATAGGCTTTTCTTCTTGATGAGTATCCAAGAAAGATACCTTCATCTAATCTAGAGTCAAATTTTCTTGTCTCGTTTGATGTAACACTTGCTCTTGAAAATTCCAAAGTGTTTGAAAAATGTTGGTCACCCTTTTCATAGTTCATAGGGTGTCTTATCACTGTTGATTATGATATGTCCTCTATTTAGGATATAGACATCTATATAAACTGCTTCTCTCCAAAAATTATTTAATAGGCCTGCTTCATTTATCATTGTTCTACCAATTTCTTGTACATGTATGTTTTTCCTTTCAAAAACCCCATTTTGTTGAGGAGTTCTTACTGTTACATATTGTATTTTTATTCCATGTGCTTCACAAAATTCCACAAACTCATTAGATGTGAATTCACCTCCATTTCCTGAACTTAAACATTTGATTTTCATCTATGTCTCATTCTCAACTAGAGCTTTGAAAGCCTTGAATTTTCCAAATTATTTAGATTTATTTTTAAGGAAAGTAACCCAAGTCATTCTTGTATAGTCATCAATGATTAAAATGAAGTACCTTTCTCCCTGTAATCTTTTAGTCCTTGATGGTCCACAAAGATCTGTAAGTACAAGTTCCAAAGGCTTGGAAGTTTCATATTCTTGTGTTTTGGAGTTCACCCTTGACTATTTTCCATGCTGACACTAGTTACAAATAGTGTTTGAGGGTTTTATGATCTTTGGTATGTCTCTTACTACTTGTTTGGTATTGATTTTTACTAGATTGTCAAATTTCATATGGCCCATTCTTTTGTGCCACAACCAAATTTCATATGTATGTCCTATAAAACACTTTTTCCATTGATTTCATTAAGAACATATACATTATTTGGGGTTCTAATTCCTTTTTCTATCATCTTTCCCGAGTTCGTTTTTCTAATCTCACATTCTCGGGAGTTAAATATGAGATTGTGTCCCTGAAAACACATCTGACTTACATTGAGAAGATTATGTTTTAGATCTTCAACACACAAAACCTTTTCTATTTTACATTTTATGTTTTCAAGGCTGAGGGTGCATTTTCCAACTATCTTCGATCCGTCATTGTCTCCAAAGGTAACATTGCCCTATTTTTTCTTCAAGGTGATGAAATTTGTTCTATTTCCTGTCATATGACTAGAGCATCCAATGTCGATAACCCACTTATCCTTATTTTTCTGAGCACAGAGAGCTACTTGAACAAACATGGAATTTTCTTTCTTTTGTTCCCAACTTCTTTTCTTGAGATTACTTCTATAGTACTTTGCTATATGTCCAAAATTATTACAGTTATAACATATGAGGTTGTAATTCATCAAGGGATAAAGTGAATTGTAATTTCTCCTTGAGAATCCCTAAGTATCCTGGTAGTTATTCCTCATATAATTTCTTCTTATATTTATTCTACAGTTTATTGCTTTATGACCAAATTCATTACGGGAATAACAATAGCCATATAAACAGTTTTGATACTTGGTTGTGTGATTCCATCTTGATGAGATAATTTTCCAGATTAGGTCCTTGTGAGTAAAATTTGTCTCTTGTGGATCATATTGTTCTTCCCTTATGCGGTCTTCAACTTTGATTGGATTTCTCAGTGCCAGCATAGTTCTTGGTTATTTATTCCCTTGGTTGTTTTGAAGATGTTGATGCTTCTTCATTGAAAAATTCCTTCATGTTACTGTATCCAAGACCCATTCTGTCAAATGGTGCTCTTTGATGATTTATGATTTCATCTCAAGTTGTAGATCTTCTTGTTGATTTCTCCAACTTCTTTCTCAGGTGGACTATTTTAGATTCAAGAGTGTTGCATATATCTTCTTTTTCTTTCATTTGAGCCTTTAGAACTTCTTCAATCTTCTTTGCTTCTTCTATTTGAACCTTTAAGGTAGTTATTGTCTTCTTTGTTTCCTTATCATCATATTCCTTCTCTTAATATTTTTGTAGTTCTCGCTTTTTCTTTCTATTATTTTCTTTACGTCTGTAATTTTCTTCTAGGACACTAACAAGTTCTGCTTCAAGATTTACTTCTGCATCTTTAACAAAATTGTTTTATTCTATTGATTTTGTATCTTCATCTATTTTTGTTTCCAGACCCATAAATAGAATCTCGTCTGCTTCACTATCACTATCATCTAATGAGTTGTTGTCTTCATTGGTCTATAGACTTTTCCTTTGTATGTAAGGATTTTTCTTCTTTTCAATCTTCCTTTTGTTGGTTTTCTTGAAATTAAATTCTTCTTTCACATTGGTATTTGCATAAGGATATTTATGAGTAAAGTGTCTTATTTTTCCACAATTAAAACATTTGAAAGGGAGCTTACCTTTGTATTTGTTTTTAAGCTCCCTAGAAAAGTTTTCTTCTTCTTCATACAATTCATTGTCTGAGCAATCACTTATCTTGCACTTTGTCTTCTTTGACTCCTTAAAGGTTTCTTCCTTCCTCGATGTTTTTGATGGGTTATCATGTTCTATTCTAATTTCATATGCAGTTAGGGTTCCATGCATCTCATCCACTGTTAGTTTGTCCATATCATTCATTTCGTCAATAACAAATATCTTGGGATTAAGTATTGAGGGAAGTGATACGAGCACCTTCTGTACAATAATAGTTTCTTCAACATCTTATCCTAATCCTTTGATGGAATTGGCAACCGCATCCACATAAATAAGGTAGGTTGCAATGTTCTCTTCTTCATTCATCTTGAGAGTCTCAATTTGTCCTTTATATACTTGTAACTTTTTTCTCTTAATGTTATCATCTCCTTCATAAATCTTTTGTAGTTTGTCCCACATCTCTTTAGTTGAGGGAAAATACATGAATTTGGTATATAATGATATTTTTAATCTGCAAAGAATAACATTCCCGACCCTCGAATTATTGTTACTTAGTCTAATTTCAGTCGTATTAGTTGGAGGAGTGTCTGAGATTTGTAATCATTTACTACTGAAGCCCACACATCATATCCGAGTGACATAAAAAATGCTTTCATTCTTATTTTCCAGAAGACATATTCTGATCCATCAAATCTTGGGGCTTCGTTTGTGGAGAACCCTTCCTGCTCCTTCATTGTGAGGATTCACCTTCCAGATGTTAGGTTGTTCTTGAAGGAACCTGCTTTGATACCAATTGTTGGAATACTGAGAAGGGGGTGAATCAATATTACACAGTAATCATTAATTTATTTGACCACAATTTATTTTTAATCAAAGTATGTTATTTACCAACAATTAATCATGCAATTCACAATACACAGAGATTTAACGCGGAAACCCAATTGGGAGAAAACCACAAAACTTTCTTTATAAAAAATTAAAAGCACCAACTTACAACAAACACCAATATGCAATAATATTTGCAGGCACCAACCTACAGGGGACACCAATCCCCCTACTTATCACCAACTCAACTTATGGGAACCAACCCACAATTTGTTTTTTCACAGGTACCAACCAATAGGAGACACCAATCTCCTTCCTTGCTCCACTCTGCCACCCTGAAAAATTTGTAATTCATAGTTTGCTTCATAATGCCTCTCCAACATGCTTCATCCTCTGTTTCATCAAACCTCAGATCATCTTCATCACTTCCTCACTTTTGTACGAACCTTGGAGCCTCACTTCTTTACCCCACGTCCATAACTCTCTCCCACTAGCTCAATTAAGCCATCAGACCATCATTATTTATAATGTTTCCTTCCTCCATGGATTTTTCACATACACCAAATGTGATTTTGAGGTTAGCTCCAGATTTCCATTAAAATCGAGCTTAAAAGAAAATTCTTCCAATTGGTCCCAAATTCCTTCCTTGTTTTGCGCATGGGCTTGCTTACCATTCATGGCACAAATATCATCAGTTAGCGGCCATTGGATATTACTGTGAATCAAATCTCGATCATCAATCTTATCACTACCCATTAAATCAATACATTCTTACTCAATTCCCCTTCGACGCTCGATAGTCGTGCGATTTGGATCTCAGATTGATCTCACCCATTGATCTCATTCTGTCCATGTAGTATAATTACAATGCACAGTATCCATCTGATCACTCCTGTATAGATCACAACCATCAGATATAACATCCATCATATTGAAATCACCAGGCTTATCGAACCCTTGGGACCTCATCACTCAGCCATCATCAGATTTATATATCCTTTCAATCTCCATCGACGATCTGTGATCATGCTCATTTTTCTCAAGATAACAATTTTCCTGAGGAAAGGAATATTCTTTGATAACCTTCCCATCGAATCTGTACAACTTCCCAAATATTTTGAACGTCGATCGATAAGTTCTGACTGCATGCCCCTAACCTTTTCAAACCTTGACCTTCGACACAAAAATCGATATAAGAAAAGGAATATTTTTCTATTCTATTGCTTCAGAGTGTAAATAAGAGGGTGAACTCTTTCACTCTGACAGGAATGGCTACAAAAGACTTATACATAACCATCCGCGCTCCTTATATTTCAGGACAAAATTTGATACTAAAAGGGAATATTCTTCAATGCTTTTATATCAGAGCACAAATTACTCTGTCAAAATTACTCCTTTGATAGTTATGGCTTTGATAGATCAATGATCCCTATTGACTCAGAGTCCCTATGCAAAATTTCACTCAAACACTCCAACCATATCAATCCGAAGGACAGTCCAGATCTCTTCGCTATGGCTCTGATATATCAACGGTATTAATTCATAGTTTCCTTCATCATCGCTCTTCTTGTCACCTTTGTACGTGGCCAAATATACTTATGACACGTGGTTTTGTACAGGGTGTTACACATGGCTACTCTCTTGGCTTGCTTATGTCAACTTGACGTGTCCTCCATGTGGACTCCTTCCAAGTGTATTGGATGGCGTTGGACGTCCAAGCATGAGATGTCATCCCTTCCTCTTTCTTTGCTCTGTTGTTGTGATGACTTGGCATTAGACACATGGAATTGTCCTTGCTTCTTATGTGTCATTCCAGGAATCATCAATCTGACTTATGTAGGGTCGATTACTTCATCGCCAATAACAATGTCATCGCCAAAAATTTCTCACAAGGCTCGATTGTCCAAACTTGACAATATTGGGACCCACTTTGAAACTTCTGCTCCGATAGAATGTTGCCATGTGCCATCTTCTAGATCCGTTGATCTGGTTTACTTGAAGCAGATCCTCATTGTCAATATTGTCGTAGGTGATTTATTTCAACAATCTTGGGTATCCTTTTCGGTGGTCACAAGACTTCCCACATCAGCGATAACTCATTGACGATCAATATATTAACTATATTGGGCCCCACTTTCATCAAAATCCAATCACTGTTGTCGATCTAGATATGATCTCACTACTTGTCTCTATTGCAAAGGATTGACCTTCACCGTCGATCTTCCTTATGATCAGATCATCGTTGTCCATTTTTTGAGGTTTCCTTGGCTTCATTGTCATCGATGATTGTTCGTCGTCGGCACTCCTAAAGTGGAGTTCGATTCCTTATTTCTTTCCCTGTCATGTTGTTTCATTCCTTGGATTTGTGCATGATTAAGGTTTGATCCTTGGACCTGGCATCACAATATTCTTGCCTTCATCATTGAAAATGTTCGGTCTCCCCATGCTTATTACATCAATGAAATCCAAGGATTTGTACATTTGACATCGATGACAACACAATTTCCAACATGAATCACTCCACAAGTCATTCTTTCTACACGATAATACAATCCAACACATATCCAACACATTTATACTCATGTGTATTTTTACTATCTCATGATTATTCCTAGGGGTGTTATGATAACTACCCATTATTATTATATTATTTCCTTTTAATCACATAGTGGGCCTGTTCCAATATTATCTCCACATTGCACTCATTATCCCCTTGGGTACCTCCTTAGGTACCCCATATTATCCTCCCTAGGTACATTATAGTAATCCTACTAAAACATTATATAGTCAACATTAAATCATAATCAAAGTATAACAAAATATGCATACATAGGTTTGAGTCCTTTCCTTGAGTGGGCCCTACTCAAGGATGCTACTAGAACAATTTTCAAACAACCAACACTAAAATATGTAGCAAAATTGTCCTCGTATTTTATTCAAACTCTTTCATAGTATCAGGGAAGCAAGTTGCCTTCTACTACAACTAAAATTACCGACATTACTAGAGAAATGATAACATCGAAAAACAATATGAGGTCCCTAATGTATTATCCTATGCTCCTATTTAAGCTTAAAGTGAAAACCTAACTAAACTCACAATTGTTAACTCAAAATCTCGTCCCCTATTATTAAAAGCATGCAAATGATTGCAAGGCCTACCTCTATATTTATGATATAATATTAATATGTAGCCCCCCTAGAAGAAAAAACTAAGTGGATATTTTCAAGCATAACATTTCCCTCAACATGTTTTAATATCTTCATGTCAGTGATATTTTAATTTCAGTTATGATGCTTTAAAATGGTCTACTGATTCAGGTTATATGGTGTTATAAATACACCTATTTGGATGATGCAAAAGGATTATGGCACTTGAGTTTGGTGTATGTCAGTTATGGTCACTTTGTTTCATTCTTCAACATCTCGGTGACATGGAACATGTGGAATTTGCTGAAATGGGATCTATCTTATTCCTATGATTATATGCGCAATAAAAGTAATCTCTATACTATGACCTTCAAAGTCTTTAAGTTTATGGAGTCAAGATATGACATGGTATCGGTTATAAAGGGAAAGGTTCACATTCAAAGGTTATGATCTAACCCATATAAGTGATGGCACATGTTTAATTCTCACACCTCAATGCATCAAAGGCATGCATCTAAGAACTTCATCATGTGAGTGATTAATTCTATATGGAAATGCAATATTTCAGATATGGAAGATGGTTGAACATGGTTATAAGGTTTTGAAAAAGCATTATTATTGGGTGACACTCCATGTTATATTTTATGAGATCCTTGACATATATACCAATGATATAGCATAAAATTTTGAATTGGTTACATTGTATTTGAAAACATTTGAAAGTTGGCACATATCCATTGGTTGACATGTCACTCAAAGCTTCAAAAAACCCCATCATCCATAAATATGCGTCCTCAAAGCTAGTTCTGTAGCATGTATTCATTGTTAAATGGATTATTTTGATCTTGTTTGAGATGAAATTTTATCTCTTTTCACCTTGGATTTTGACCTCTCAATCCCCTTCATCATACAACGTTTAAAAATGGTTTTCCTCATGAAGTTTCTTATGCCCATATTGCTAAATTGTGCCCAGAAAATTCATACACACATTTTTTCATTTAGCTCAAGAAGTGGTTCTGGTTTAGTATGCAATCCATGCCTCATATATATATATATATATATGGGAAAGTTGTTGTACCCATTCGACTTCATTTTTTTTTCCACATTTTCATCATTTAGATGCCCAGTTAAATGCTTGAACATTTACATATAAATATCTACAGGGGCGAGCTACAAATTGCCATGTGTATTTTAAATGATAATTATGAGAATATCCAACTACAAGAAATCCCTTGAATTTGACTCTTTAGGAAAAAATTACAAATTTGAAAATACCAACATAGTATTTTTGTTGTCATTACATTTCAGAAGAGATTCAAATAATTTCAAAATAAAGATAAAGGCAAAGTCTGTTGGTTACATAAAAAGGATTATGCTCAAAGTCTAAACATTATCTCTTTTATTATTATCATTTTGTAAGATGCCTAGTTTTTCTCTGTTGAGTTATGCATTCCTTTATATGTTGTTTCCCTTTAAAGAAGGTTTTTGAGCAAATAAATATGCATAGGCCCTGTCCATATTCCTTCATCAAACCTCATTCATTATAAGCTTACCCTATGCGGCCTATCATTCTCAGAATAACCATTATAAACATATTCAATGAATGCTTTGTGAAGGTTCTATTTTATTTTAGTTGCATGGAAATGAAGTTACTATTAATTTAATGGATGTTTTTTATTCTAGATAAGTTTTTTCAGTCGAGAATCCAGGAGGAATCATATAAGAGGGATATCTCTTTTAGTAACATGCATCCAGAGATAAATAATTATGAGGTCAAAGGAGGTAGAGACTTCCTTAAAGGATAGACAATATTGTTCTAGCAAGCATCCTGAGTTATTTTAATGACAATTTTACTTCATGACTTTGGACATATAGCTGAAATATGATATTATTTTGAAACATAAAATATCATATTATTTTTGGGAGGTGCAAGTGTTTGTTAACATGAAATTTATTTTGATGAGTATTTTATTAGTTTATTTCTACTTCCACACATGTGTATATATTTAAATCATTACAAGAGTTACAAGGAAATGTTGAAAATGAAATTAAAGACATGGGAACCTCTCTCTCTCTCTCTCTCTCTCTCTCTCTCTCTATATATATATATATATATCATTATCATGAAAAGACATCCTAATTAGAGTTATTTAACTTTAATAACAAGTAGTTGAACCACTTGAAAGCACATTTTTTGAGAATATATATATATATATATATATATATATATATATATATATATATATATATATATATATATATATATATATATATATATATATATATATATATATCATAAAACTTGTCTAATTAAAGTTATTTGTTTTAATATAAAATTAGTTGAACCATAAAAGCTGCTTATTAAAGTTATTTAATTTTAATAACAAAATTAGTTGAACCACTTAAAAACTGCTTTTTGAGAATAAAAGGGAGAAACCAGAACAAGGAAGGACATGAGAAATTAGAGAGAGATACTTCTAATAAGGTTTTCTCTTGTTTCAAGTGAGATTTTTTATATTCATTCTTTCATTTTTTGAGTTTTGTGACAGTTGAATCCTCTTGTTGACAACATGATTACTCTAAAGGTGGAAAAAAGAAAGGACTAAGAAGCATAGGCTTTTGACATGCTTCAGAAGGTCATTCATTTATCTTGATAGTCTATTTAGTTTGATTAGAATTTTTGAATTCATTTTCAGTTCTGATTAAGGCTATTTTGTAGAATCAAGACTTGATGAGCTTGTGGCTTGGATTGATCCAGTTTATTTCAGTCTTGGTTTTTTTCTTTCAAACACTAATTGTCTTTGCATGATTTTAAATACTATCCTAGACTTCTAATTCTGATTCTGGTCCATACCCTCGTAGGGGTGTGTAAAGAGGATTTTGGTTGTAACTCAGAAAAGTCATCACTAATAAAAAAAAAATCTGATTTCTTCTCAATTGAGAGTTGTGGTTACTGATTTTCATATGTATGTATTCTTTGTTTATTCATTTAAATTTTCTTAAACTTTATACATAACATTTTTTTTTACATTTTCTTAGCAAAAGAATAAAATTGATAATATCATCAAGCCCAAGAACATACTTCTTGAGAGCTGGCTGATAATTTTGAACAGAGCATAAGCCTAGGGTAACATTCTCACCTATCTCATCTAGCCTAGTGGGATTAAAAAATTCTTGAGTGAGGACTTTCCATTCCTCCCCTCAACACCAATCACTTCCTTGATTGATAAGATATATCCCTAAAAATATGCATTGTGTTTTCTAGGATCTTAGCCTCTTTATGCAATTTGAATCCTCCAATATTAGATAATTTTAATTTCTTAGAGGTCATCAATGTTGCTTTGAGTGATGGGAACTTCTGAAGTGGGGAAAGGGGAGAAGAGATTTTGAAATGATCATCATGCACTTGGTTGTCTTGAGTCATAAGTGGGGAGGATTCAATCTTTCCCTTAGTGACTTGATTTCTGCACTCCTAGCATTTAAACCATATTAGTATTCATAGGAAATAAATACAAAAATACTAAAATCAATTGAAGAACATGGTGCATCACATTCATACTCAATAATCGAATAAAATCATGTTTAGATAGACAAGCACATGTTAGAATAACCTTGGCAATCAACATAAATGCATAATTTGTCTATACGAGGGTCAAGTCTTAGAGAAAAATGTATTAAAGGTTTATATAGGATGGGTTAAATAAGAGACAAAATGAAGTCCCGTCAATACTTATGTTTGTATTTCTGACATTAGGCCCTATCACATTAAAGGATTCATTGGTAAATTAGCACTAGCCAGTTAATTTACTTTCCTTACCTAATCTATCGGTAAAACCTAATTTGAAACCTAAGTGAAATAATATGATAATCTACAGCCATAGATTAACGTATTTCGGGTTCAAAACACTAATTAACATAGTGGTATTCACTCTCTTGGTGATCCTCTCCTTCCTCATCTCGGGGTTTCTTGGTTTAACCCTAAAACTGAATGGTAGTTCCACTCTCCTCTTTCCCCTCTTTAGTAGTGTGTGTGGTAGCACAAATCCATTCATTCACTAAATTTTGGTGACTCCAGTAAGGAGTTCCTGTCAACCATTCCCTCTCTCCAGCGAAGGCTCTATCCTCATTACTACAACAAACTGCTATGGCATCATCTTTAACATCATCGTGTAGTGTATTTTTTGAGAATAGTTTTAATTTTGGATGATGCCAAACACTGCACATCATGGGATATTGTGTTTTACACCAAGTTGTGTTGCTACATCCCTTTCCACTGTCGACTTTTTTGAGGTGTACACACACTTTTTAACTTTGTCATAGAAACAAAATGTGCATTGCAGAAGACATTTTGCGTTAAGTCTTCATTTTTTGGTGTAACATATCCTTTGAAAGACAAGTTTTAGCATCAACTTTGCATCATTATTACATCAAACACATGATTTTTGTGTTTGAATAGCATCATTATGCGTTAATTTTACATTGATAATGTCTACATGGGCATCGTAGTGGTGTTGGAATATAAACTTTTGTGTTTTGTTAGCATCAATATTTGTGTCATATTACATAAAATTTGCATTGTGTGAGCATCATATTTGCATCATTAAAATCCAAATCTTTTACATCTTGTTAGTGTTATAGTGGCATTGTATTACATCAACTTTGTGTCTTAATAATGCCACATCTATGTCAAAAGTTGTGTCATGTTGCATCTAAAGTGTGTTGTATTCAATTAAATTGCATCATGTTAGTGTCAAAATTGTGTTTTATTAGTGTCAAAATTGTGATGTAATTATTATTAATTATTTAATTATTTTTAATAATCTAATTAAAATTAATTATTTAATTATAATTATAATTATAATTATAATCATTATTAATTTAACTACTATTTTTATAATATTTAAGCATTGAAGATATTGACGATTAATATGCATTTTTCTAGGTTACACTACTTGAGGAAAACCCTTGAGTACTTCCCCTCATTTCAAGGATGGTACCTAGAGAAAACCCTAGAACCTTCAGGGCACAAGGCCGATCAACAATAGGGCTTAAATACATTACAATAATGTACTCGTCAATATCTCAACATGTCATTTGTGGGAATTGAACCTGGGTGGGGAGGATAACGATAATTCCTCCCAACCACCCAAGCTAAACCCAATTGACATTATTAGTATGCATCTATCTTATATCATACAAATCATGAGAGCGGAAATCATGTATATATAAACACAATTGTGATATTTTATTGCATTAACATTTAATGAATTTCACAACATGAAAGAAAAAAACCATGTATCCATAAACACAATTATGAATTTTTATGGCACTAACATTCAATGAATTTCATGCTATGGAAGTAAAAAACCATGTATATATAAACACAATGATGAAATTTTAAATTAAAACGTAAAATAGCCATGCAATTTTTATGTTTGTAAACAACCAGTACATTGGCACCCTATGGAAATGTCAAATTTGTATACAACATTGCACGAAAAAATATGTATACATGTAAGGAAATTAAATGAATTTGACATTAGAAGTTGATTGGGTTGTTGTCAGTTCCCTCCTCATCAGTGTCTTCCTCATTTTTGGAACCCTCTTCATCATCACTCTATAAAAACATAATAAAAGAGCATGAGTTTAATCAAATAAATAGTTGCTAAGATTTAAATATATAATAATAAACATATATGTTAAAAAGTTGTCAATACCCTCTAATTGATTTTAATCACTCTCCTCTTCATTGGTATAGAATAATATAATATATTTTAATTAATGAATGAATAATTCCAACTATATATAAGTAAAAAAATAAACATATAATTAACAATTGATTAGTGGGGTCATGGGTTGGAAAATTTCCACCATTCTTTCATAACTATTCCTAAAGGTGCACTTTAAGTCTTTGTAAGTTGGCTCATGACTATAATTGTTTAGGTGTATGTAATAAGAGAAAACCATATTTAATAACAACACACACACACACACAAAGATATATACATAAAACAAAAACAGTTAAGTATTTGTATTAAAAGGGGCTACAATTGATCTGGTCAGCATGATAATACGAAAAATAAGTTATCTCTAATATCAAAATGCAACTTGCTTATCCATCCATTAGATTCTAAACCATAATTATGATTGGCATCTTTTACAAAGAAATTCAAAAGTGGTTGCTAGTGTAGACCTTATAAAAATATTCCTAGATAAAAAGAAGTTTTACATGTCATATATGACTACAAACTAGTAAAACACATACCTTATCTTTGCTTCATCTTGAGCTAGATTGATGGGTTGAGATTCTTGTTTTTACAGGTCCATGTTTTCAAGTGTTTTATGCTCTATTTCCTCTTCTTTAAGTTCTTTGGGATTTGACATATTCAGATTATAAGCTGAAGATTTGGAGCCTTTACTTAAGTTGGAGATCATGTTCCTGAGAATTGAACACTCACCTTTAAAAATCTATATTTTTCTTTCTTGTTGCACTAAAGTGTCCATAATCATTGCATTCTAGGAACACATTGGTGCTCATTTTCATGTACTTTGGTAGTGACAAAGAAAATGGAGGTTCTATTTCCACTTATATACTCTTCATGCCAACACAAGACCCTGTGGATTTTTTGAATTTCTCTATGACATTTGGGATGATTTATATGACAATCCATTTCCCAAGTCTTCCAATAATAATGAAAATGTAGAAAATCTAAATGAATCCAACAAACCAATAAGTCCTTTGCTTGCCAAATAAGAAGAAAATGTTTTGAAAATTTTAACCAACATTTCCCTCGATGTATACCAACTAAGATTAGAGGGGTCGCATAATATATATCCAGGCCCAAATTAAAATGAATTAATGCATGCCATTGCCCAGACTGTTAGAAATCAATATGAAATTCCTAACCTAGTTCCAATTCCATACTATAGCCTAAGCAATTAAAAGGAACTGAGATTTTATTAGAGAGTTTCTTACCTAGATGGTATGTTGAGTCCATAGGTTGCACAAGCCATAACATCCCCTTTTCGACAAACCCTAACCATCCTAATCACCAAAGGTTTTTGAATAAGCCATAATCCCACCTATAACTAATGTAATAACATCCATAGATTCAAAATTCCAACGAACATTTAACTCCATCATGTGTGAGGATGGTGTGAAGTTGATGTTTGTTTCATCTTGCTTCCAATTGATACTAAGGCTCATATATTAACATGTTAGCTTGATAGATCTAGGTCTCATACAAATTTAAATTATAAGTTTGATACCTATGAGATGGCTTGTTACCCCACCACCCCATTTTTCTTAATGGCATTTTCACTTAACCTTGAGGCACCATTGACATTCTTATCAACTTCTCGATTGAGGTCCCTAAGAACATGAAGACAATGAACCTCCTTAAGCCTCACAAGCTCTTTTTTTATTCTTGTAATAATCTTGACTAACTTACTAATTGGTCAGAACTTTGTCATTTTTCATAAAATGGATAATGATGGAGGAATCTCCATTAGCTAACAATGTTCTCACAGCAGATGGATTTACTAATTTGATTCCTTGTAGGAGAGCATAGGCCTCTTCTTGATTATTGGTGGTTGTACCTAATCCCCATTCATGGTTCAGTTATCGACTTCCCCCATGATCATATATGATCCCCCATGCCTGCCACCCCTAGTAATGACATATATTAAGCTAGTATATTAGCATAATAAATTAGATTATATTGATACACTTAAAAGGTGCCCTTTAATCAAGGACCTCTTGGCTTAGCTGAAAGAATGTGTAATTTTTAATTTTTTTGCATCTATTCATGTTTATACATAAGATAAGGCAAGATTAGTTAAGAGTATCAATGTTCGACAAATGACCCCCAAAGTAGGTCAATGGTACTAAAATATTACATTAGAGAAAGATAACAAGTTAAAATCCTATCAAAATAATTAACTACAAGCATGTCAAACTCAATAACTAAGTGCATATATTCTTGATTACCTTGTGGATTTTTCTTGTGGTGTCCAAGGTTCCACTTCTTGTTCCTCCTTATCAGTGATCCTCTTAGCCTCTAAGAAATCCTTATGGATGTTTTTAAATATGATTTTATCAATTTCTGATGGTTTGTTTTTTGTGTTTCTATCATCCTTATTGAGCTTACCATTGTACTAAGTGAATATGTTCAAAACCACAGAACATGAATTCACTTATAAAGTTCAATGGCGATGCATAAAGAAATATAAAAGGTAAATGCCTAGAAACAAGTGGCTAAAAAGAAGACTATCTTGAATATATTTCACATGATATGGTTCTCTTCCACTTGATATTTCACCACAATTACTTAGATTGTAGTGTAAGAGGTGAGTTGTAAATATGCATTCCCCACAAAATGACTAACTCATCATTTTTTATTATATCTCTTGTGAACCCATAAAATAACTCTTTTTGTCATCAATTTTTGTTACTTACGCTACCTACCACAGTCCTAAATACTTGTCATGTTCAATATCTATTCCTCCATTGCCATCATTTTTTAATGCAATCATGTTTTAAGATACAAAGGGTGAAACTAAGTAAAAAGTACATTTCTTTCTAATATTTTAATGAATTATTTTTGTAAAAGCATTCTAAAATGTGATAGCTACAGAAACAAAACAATTATGTAGCCAATACCTAATTCTGTAGCCAAATCACAGGTTTGTATATATGTAGGTATGGTGCAGCGAAAATGTGAATTAGAGGAGATGGAAAATCGTATCCTTCAGCTTTTCCACTTGTCAAATCCAATCCAACAAGTTCCAGATCAACAATGAAGAAAATTCAAAAGCGTGGTCAAAGCAAGAGACAAAGTATGATAGAGAATGGGTTTTTTAGCAGGAGCGACGAATAAAATTTAAAGAGATCACTAAGATTTGATATTGATATTTAATTTGAGAAATTCATGCGTGCAACCATGAATTTCTCAAACGTGGAAGCAACATCTTCTCTATCAATCCGAGTTGTAGTCATTATGTTCTAAAAACTCGCACAGAGGGTTCAACTATCTTTGTTTTCAAAATTGTATAAAGACCCATGGTCTTAACGATGAGGGGACTATTAATTTTATGTGGAAAACATTTTTAGATTTTTAATACAAAGTGTTGTTGTTGGTTAAAGAGTTTTTTTGTCTATGCATTTTATGAGTAATTTCATAGTTTGGATTTGAGTTGATAGTCTTTATTTCATAGGTTAATCTAGCAACATGGAACCGAGCCAGGAGGGCCCCCTGTGTTAGGCTATGTTGCTTATTCCTTTACTGTTATTATTTCAGCAATTAGTTAATCGAGTTTGCTTTTGATTTTGATGCTTTAGAGTTTCATTTGGTGTGGTGTGAAAATACAGTTTACGTTGCTCATATAAACCATTCCATTGAAGAAGTACTTGTTTCAATTCCAGGCTTCATTAGTTAAATACTTAAATAGGAAAGCTTATGTTATTGACTCATTTTATATAAGTGATGGTTTATTAAATGATTAGAACAAAATCTATGTTAATTTCTTAAATTGCAGTGACTATTTTAATTTCTAGAATTACAACTTATTTTTCATAATTCAAGGTTTTGTTTCTTAAATTAATAAGTAAGTGATTTTCAATAGAAGAAAAGGAAACTAGATACTTGCATATATTTTGCATTATACTTCATAATCTTATGTTTTCTGAGGTCGATGATTAAATGTAACAGAATTCTCAATCAATAGAATTGATCGACATTTTTGGCGTCGTTACCGGAGAAGTGTAAAGGGGCATTTAGTTTTCTTTCATTTTAAATCATGGTAAGTAGGATGCATGGATATATGTAGGGATAATAGAGGTATATTTACCAATGGTATAAGTACACCACACACCACTTCACCGACTCCATCATGTGGTACAGTAAGAGCCACACCATCATCTAATCCTTTTGCTGGTAGAACTAAAAGAGGAGGAAGAACGAGAAGAATTGTGATTACAAATGTAAAAGGTAAAGGTTAGGTTGGAGAAGGAAGTTCTAAGACAGTAAAAATTACATCCACTTCACAACAAGCTATCATACTTCTAGTTGAATCTCAAGAAGAAGAATTACTTAGTGGGCAACCGAAAGTGGAGTTTCCCAAGAATCCCATAGAATAACTAGAAATTTTGACTACTTCTGAAGACTCTGTGCATATTGAAGATTTCAATATGTCAATAGTAATATGTGACCAAGAAGAAGGAAAAGGTTATGGAGGAGGAGAAGAACATGAAAATGAAGAAAGACAAGAAGGAATTGATACATCAATCATTGAGAATGAGTTTGGATTCCCAATCTTGGATCCAACAATCCAAGTTCGAATGAAGAAAATACCACCTTCCACATTGTCTAACTTTCATGGTATGGTAACTGAAGATCCTGAAACTTTCCTTTTCGAATTTGATGTTTTATGTCGCAGATATGACTATTCTTCTTTTGCTAAAAAATTGAAGTTGTTTCCAGCTACACTCAAGGATGTTGCATTACATTGGTTTATGGGTTTATGAACAAATGCAATAAAAACATGGGATGAGATGAGAAAAACATTCCTTGAGAAATATAATGACTATTGTACAAATCGAGGAATGAGTGAGGAAATGTTCAAAATGACACAAAAAGAAGAGGAGAGCCTTGAAGATTATTTAGAAAGATTTCATTATACCATTAAAAGAGAAAAAAAAAATCATCTAGATTTGGATACTTTGAAAGTTACTTAGAGGAATTAGAGATGAATGGATTGATGTATTGAATTTAATGGGTAAAGGAGATATTCATCACCCAACCTATCCGAAAATTTGTGACTTATGCAAGCATATCTCTCGGGGAAAGTCCAAATATGGCAAGGGACCTAGGGATTCAATCTCTAGGGTCAAAAAATTATCCATTGATGGCATAAGTAGAGCATAAATTGGAAATCTATTGGACAATTTTAAAACAGACATTCTCAGTACTCTTGGTTCTCAATTAGACACATTAAAAATTAAGCAAAAGAAAGAGTTAGAGGATGCAACATTAAATAGTTTTTGTCCAAAATGTAGAAAAAGACGCCCTTTAAAAGAATGTCCTTTGGATAAAATTGATCTTTGTGGTATATGTCCAGGCAATCTTCCCACATAAAACTACCCATTTATACCAGGACTCAAAGGAACCTACCAAGAAACCCAAGGAGCTACATAGCAGTTATGTTTCGTTGCACAAAAGAGGCCTTTGCAACCAAAGAATCCAGGTATATCTCAAGACCCCCCTTAGAAATTTAATCCATGTTTGTCTCAACAATATCCTCAACAAAATTGTGTAGTGAACCATCCGTTAAGACAAATGCTAGTAGATATAGTGATGGTAATTTTTATTTATTTTTTTATTTTTTTTAAACCATCAGTTTGAACAAGTGACATGCAGTAATAACAAATGTCAATATTACACTTTTTTATTTTATTTGCAACACTACAAGTCAAGAACCAATTACAACATTATGATACTAATAGATCAATCATACATATCAAGATAACAAATATATATTTCCACCCAACCTACCCTAAAAGGTTAGAACCTCCAAGACACATAATCAACGCTCAAGTCCAGAATTCATTCGATTTATCTTGACCATTTAAGGTCTCAGGATTGGCGACTGCTCTGAGGAACATGGAAGTATCTATTCCCATATCCAACTCTAATCTAGACTCAGAACTAAAATAGTAGAGCACTTAATCATAACGCCATTTTAATCATTCAATTACTCATTATACTAGACAAAGTTTTCCTTTCCTTTAAGATTACAAAACAATAATAATTCATCATCTGGATAATATTCCTTATCTTTATGAATTCCATCATAGAATTATGTAGATTTATACCCCCATTTTTTTAATTCCATCATATAATTATTATTCACCATATAAAAAATATATATTTCCTTTAAGACTACAAGCATCAATCATTTTCAATATATAGACAATATACCATCTTCGATAAGAATACAAATCCATTGTAGTTCACTATCTAGACAAAAATCCCTACTCCCTAAGAATACCACATATAATTTATATTCAATATTTAACCATTAAATTCCCTTAACAAAAGAGTACCCAAGCAATTATTTTCTTTCTAGACAAACGTTCCACAAAATTTACATGGATAAACTATAATAATCAATAATCAACCTAACTTCAATCTAAAATTGGGAGTGTAAATCTTACCAGTTAATGTGATTGTTAGCTCAACTTTATTTACATAACAAATCTTTTCAAGGATTCTTTGAATCTAAGTAAAGAGTTAACCTACTATAATTGTAGAGATCTAATACTCATTAACATAATTTCATTAGGACTTCGCAGTGGAGTTTATAAATACAACCAATAGGTATGATAACATTTATATATTACCAAGATACTTGTTAGCTACGATATGACGACGGAGGAATGGTAACAAGGACGACCATTACAACATTCGTGCACTACAATACTCAATCCACACAAGGAAATGATAATACCCATGTTAGCTTCAAGACTAGAACCACTTAAACATACGCTACGGAATTGACATTTGATCATAAACTAAAAACCAATTAACAACTACAATACAAACTAATGTTGATAACAATTTTAATACCATCATTAAGTACTTAACACAAAACAAAACAAAAATCACTATGGAAAACAATCAACGTTGGTACACAACAAAATATAGATGACTCCTCTCTGAACTCGTATCATTACACCACTAAACCTTAGGTCGTTGATAATCGACAAGTGAGTAATGCTACATACTCATTTTAAATCCAAATCGAAAGTGGACAAGGTGTTTACTGACGACAGTAGCAAGTTTAGACCAAGGGCGAATTCATTCTTATGGACTTTGGAAGGGAAGAGGAATAGAGATCGGGCTTACTGCCTATTTCCACTAAGTACTGACGATTGCAATAAATAAACAGAGAGGACTATCTGTCCTCAAGATTTTGGAGCTAAAGGTATAGAATCAGATTTTCACACTAACAAAACTCAAACTTAGAAGTGTAGTTAATTTTTTTTTTTGTAAGTGAGTGTGAAATCCTGTATTACTGTAAGAAGTTATGATACAAAAAAGACCAAGGGAATCCCTTGATCTGCCAAAAAGGAAACCAGATCATGGATCCTGGAGTTGCGTTGTCTGAGATAATAGGGGGAGGGTTGGGCCGCCACCAAGGGAAACCGACTCAGTCCTCCGTAAACCAATTTGAAAGACTAAACCATAACGTATACATAAAATATAACCAAAAATAACAGGGGTAGCTCCTATACTGAAAAACAACTTGACTTGGGGCAGAAACTGCGCTAGTCTAGGATGATGGGATGTCTTGCGTCGCCATCCTTTCTTGCCTCGTTCTCCTTCCTCTGCTCTATCATGCGCATCTTCCTGATACAAGTTGGTGTTCCACTCCGGTCTGCTGGGGTGATTTCCATGTGGTGGACATAGCGTAGGTAGAGGTGGAATTGGCCTGCCATTCATTCCATTTTTTTCTTTTGGATCCTCTGGTCCTCCGCTAGTCTTTTTGCATTGGCCTCCATACTGCTGAGGCATTTCATAATTTCCGTGAGCACCTTCTTGTGGTCCCTGATCATCTTCCTGCTGGTCTCTTTCTAGTCAGGGTTCATCTTGCCTATCAAAATTTTTGTTTGCCAGGCCTCCTCCACCATTTTTTGGTAGAGGGTTGTTATGGGTTGTGTTGCCCCTAGGTCCCTTATCTCGTCTACTTCTTTAATTATTTCTATCCAGGCTTTGACCTTGCATGTGGTGTTAATTTCTCTCTCCTGCCTAGTGATGATCGCTTTTCCCTTTGGATCAACCTGCGTGAGAAAGGTGCCCTTGGCTTCTCTGGTTGCTTGCTCCATCCTTGTAATCCTCTAGGAATTTGTTGAGGATTCTTTTCCCTGAGGACCTCTCTTGCTATGGGTTTTCTTCATTCTTACCATCTCGGCTTGCTTGTGGTGGTTTTTGTCTTGGGTTTTTCTCCTATTCCTATTCGCCCCTTCCTGATTTGTAAGACGGGCTCTGTAATTTCTTCTCTCCAGTATGTGGCTATTCCTAGTGTTTCTTCTTTTATTGGATTTCCCTAGCTATGGGCGCATATCAGCAATCATGGGCTGCTCATAAAGGTGTATCTTCTAGTCCTTTTTCACTGTTTCGGAGTGTGTGCTCTTGGGAGCCCTGTCGTCATCTCTGCGCCAATCCTTTTCCCTGCACGTTGTATGACAATCATTACCACTCCATGTATCTGTACTTGGGTGAGGTGTACCCATACTCGGCCATTGGGAACCCTTTTGTCCTTCATCCTTTGTCGTCTACTGAATAACCTTTCTACTTTCCCACGGGCAGGCCCTGTACTTCTTCCTATTGACAGGAACGTGGTGTCGTACCTCTTCTAGTTATGTGACCTGGATCTACATTATAACTCATGTTTGGGTGGTGGACTATCAGATTCTACTTGGATCCTTCGTGCCCTTAAGTTATTTCTGTGCCTCCATCCTCATTGTGGTCATTCGTACTTTGGTTGTCATCATAGTATTTTTTTGCTAGCTGGATGCAGTCTATTTGGAACTGACCATTCAGGATGTTACTCTAGATAGTGTCTAGTTCTGGTCCTTGCTTGTCTACCCACTCATTAGCGATTCTATCCGCCAGTCCATTTGTTGACTGCCGCACCCCGTGCAACTCCACTGTGATCCCCATCTGCAAGTGCTCCTGAATTTTTTGCAGGGACTGTGCCAAGTGCTAATGCCGCTGAAATTTGCCCACTTTGGTACCATTTTGGAGTCTCCTTACTGTGTTGATAACCAAAGTGGAGTCTCCTTCCACTATGACATTTGTCATCCCTTCCCGGCTTAGAATCTCGAGGTCGGTCTCCAGAGCTCCGAATTTCATGGCGTTGTTGGTTGAGTTTCCCAGACTCCCAGTGTATAGTCGGATGATATTTCCTTTACTGTCCTTGATTACTCCTCCCATTCCTATTCGTCCTGGGTTACCTTTCGATGCCCCGTTGAAATTCATCTTGAGGGAGCCTACTGGTGGTGGTTTCCAGTTGCTCTCACCTACTTGGAGTTGCAGTGGTTGTCTTACCATATTTTTGTATCTGTCTTTCAGGTGGAAGGCTTCTAGAATTCAGGAGTCCTGGTCTGTGAGTTGTGCTCTTCTTGTCTGGCAGTTGCGACTCTGTACCGTTTCTTTTGTCATGGAGATTATTTCGTCCTTGATCTTCCCTTCCGTCCATCTTTGATTCCTGAATATGCCTCGGTTCCTTTCCTTCCATATTTCCCATATGATCATTCTCGGGATGAGGGTCTAACAGAGGTTCACCTCTTCGTTTTCACTTTAATTCTCTTTCCAAGTATTGATAGTTGCAGAGATGTTACCTCGGATCCTATTTGACTATCGGAAGATACCTGACACGCAATCCTAGATTTATGTCGTGTAGGTGCATTCGTCAAGGATATGGTTCGTTGTTTCCTCCTTGTCTTGATAGAGGTGGCATCTGGAAGGACCTATGAATCCTCTTTTCCTTAGGTTTTCTCAAGTTAGAGTTCGGTTGTGGAGTATTAGCCATTGGAAAAAAATTATTTTTGTCCACTGGGGGTCGTTCCAAAGCTTATCCCATTGTTGCGTCGGGTCTTCTTGGTCTTGGTCCTCTATATAGTGTTGGGCTTCGTTGAGATTGAATTCCCCATTGTATTTTTGTCCCCATCTCAGCTGGTCATTTCCTTCCATGACTGCAATTTTTCGTTTCCCCAATTCCTCCTCCACATGTTTTACTGTTGTTGCGGTTTGGTCTCTATTCTATGGGGTGAGAGTGTTCCAAATTCTCTATTTGTTACGATCTGTTTCTTGTTTCCAATAATGGTAGACTCTAGTTTTACCTTGAGTGATCATCTCCTGTTGGAGTGCCTCCCTGTATGGTTTCTCCATTATGGGTTCCTGTTGCCATGTGTCCTCCCAGAATCTAGTTGTTCTGCCATTCCTTACTTCCCAATAGCTGTATGTATGAATCCAAGCTTTGTTGTGCCAGGCTAGGTTCCAAATTGTTGAACCTTCCCTGGTTCCTCTGAAGCAGACTCTGTCCTGGTCTCTTATGTCCGGGGCATACTTTGCTTTCCACTGGTTTTCCCATGGTGTATTAGTCTCTTTGACCTGTCGCCACCAGAGTTTCACCCCGTAGGCGTCATTGGTCACTTGCGGGTCTTGTAGCCCCAGACCTCCTTTGCCTTTTGGTTTACAGACCTTCTCCCAAGCCACCAGGGCCCATTTTTTCCTTGTTTCCGCTCCTCGCCATAGGAATTCCCTTTGGATGGTTCTTATTTTTTGTAGTATCCCCTTGGGGGTTGGGAAAAAAGACATCATAAAGGTTGGAATTGCTTGAAAAACATACTTTGTCAGAATAAGTCTTCTAGCTAGGTTGAGGGATCTATAAGTCTAGTTTTTTACCCACTCCTCTAATTTGTTGATTATTCCTTCCCAAGTGGACATTTTGTAGGCTTTGTCTATCAGGGGTATGCCCAAGTACTTAGTTTGGATTGCTTTGCATTCAAAGCACATGATGTTGGCTAAATTCCTTTGGATTGCGGGGTTGGTATTGAAGAAGAAGATCATAGATTTTGAATGACTGATCTCTGCACCTAAGGCTTCACCAAACTCTTCTAGGATTCGTTTGTAGGCTTTTGCTTCCTTGATTGTGGGTAATCCATGAAGTAAGGTGTCATCCACGAACTGTTGGTGCGTGGAAGTAAAGCAATTTTCGAAAGGTTTGATACCTATTATTTCACCTGTTGCAGTTGCGCTTTTAATGCTTCGGCTGAGACCTTCCATCATCAGAATGAAAAGGAAGGGGGATAGTGTGTCTCCTTGTCTGATTCCTCTTGTGGGCCAGAACGGTTTGGCAGGGGCTCCATTTATTAACAGTGAGTAGCTTGTTGTGGAAACTAGACTGACTATCCCGCTGATCTAGTGTTGGGTCAAACCAAAGGCTTCCAAGGTCTTGACCATATAGTGCCAGCTAATTTTGTCATAATCTTTTGCTAGGTCCAGTTGTATTATCATTCCCCCTCTCTTCTGAAGCTTCAGGGTGTGGATCAGCTCATGGGCATGAATAATATTGCCCATTATCTGTCTTCCTTCCACGAAGCCTACCTGTTCTTATGAGATCAGTGTGGGAAGGAGGGGTTTCAATCTATTTGCTATAACTTTGGAGATTATCTTATAAAGAACATTGCAAAGTGTTATAGTTCTATACTGATCCAGGGTTTTGGCTTCATTTTCTTTGTGGATTAGTGTAATCATTGTAGCATTGAGTGATTTTAGGATGGAGGTTGACCTTCTAGAGTCTTCCACCACCCTATAAATGTTCTGTTTGACAATTTCCCAACAGGATTTGAAGAACTCCACTGTGAAACCATCTGGTCCTAGGGATTTCCCGTTGGGAATTTCCTGGAGTACTTGGTCAATTTCCTCCTCCACAATGGGTTTGTTCAGGTTGTTATTTTGTTCCTCAGTGACCAGGTAGGGGATATGCTGGATTATCCTTTGTATGGCCTCCATTCTATCCTGTTTGGGTTCCTGGGTTATCCTGTGGAAGTGGTTTACCAGAGTAGTTTCGATCTCCTTATGTGATTCTCTCTTTATTCTGTCCTAGTCCTTAATCTTCAAGATTTTTCTATGGGTTCTTCTGGCCATGGTTGTTCTATGAAAAAACTTGGTGTTTTTTCCTCCTTCCTTTAGCCATCTGATATGGGACTTTTTTCGCCAAAGTGTTTCTTCCTGTTGGCATCGAGTTTCACATTCCTAGTTCATCTGGATCTCTTCCTTTTTCGTTCCTCCGTATAGCCCTCTGAAATGCAGGTTTCCTAGAGTTTTTTCATTTTTTCCTCTATGTTGTTTTTCTCTTGGTTTATGTTCCCAAAAGTGTCATTGTTCCACTCCTTGAGGCTATAGTTAATATACTTTAGTTTCTTATAGAGTTTGAACATCCTTGTCCCTTGATCTGGTTGCTCCTCTTGCCACCATTGTTTGATTCTTTCCTTGAAAGTCGGGTGTTCAATCCAGAATTTCTCAAATATCAAGGGTATGTTCTTTTGTGTGGTTTGGAAACCTGCTTCCAATTGCATTGGCCAGTGATCATATACCCCCCAGGGAAGGATGTTGCAATCTAAGGTTATCCCCTGCATAATCATCGACTATGATACTAGGAATCCATCGAGTCTTGTTGCTACCTGATACTGGTTCATCCGTTTATTATTCCAGGTGAACTGGCCATTATTAGTTTTGAGGTCTACCATCTCTGTTGTGTCTATGAACTTTGAAAATTCCTCCACATCCCTATCCAATCTTCTTGTACCTCCTCTTTTCTCTGCAAGTGATGTGATGATGTTGAAGTCCCCTGATAGAATCCATTGGAGGTTGTTGGATCGGGTTTTAAGTTATTCTAAGTATTGTATCATTCCTCTCTTTTCCTTTGACACCTGGGGCCCATACACATTAGTGCATAGAATCACCTATGTGTTCCCAATGATTTGCATGCAAACCGTAAGGGTGTGCCTGGTCGCTTCGGCTGTTATTAGGCTCAGTACTTGTGGATTCCACAAGGTGAGGATTCCTCCTGCCATTTGGTGGCCCCCGATCGCCACCATCTTGTACTTATGCCATTGTTGTTTACTGATTTCCTCCATTATGTCTGTATTGCATTTTGTTTCTTGTATAAAAAAAAGATCTAGTTGCTCTTTCTTTAATCTAGTCCTAAGGATTCTTTGCTTTCTCGGGATGTTTAGGCCTCTTATATTCCAGGCTATAACATTCATTTAAACATATGGGGGGATTTGGGGAAGAGTTCCTTGATCTTACCCGAGTTTATCAGTAGCGCTCCAAGCTCCTGTAGGGCTACACTATTTGATTTCCTGCCTTTTTTCCTCCTCGTATGCTTGGGTGAGAGTTGTGGTTGTCCCTCGCCAGCTTTGACTCCTAGGTGTCCAATCTCCCCGTGTGTGCGCTTTAGTCCTCTGTCTTTGGCTTCCTCCCTTAGGAGAAACAGGTACTGAATGCGGTCAAGTTGCTCTATTGGTACATTGTCTACTCTATGTCTTTTCCATTGCTCCAGTATGTTTGGGAGGTCTATCCCTTCCCTTTCCACAAGGTCTCTAAGATCAGGATCTTCTGTGCCTACTTCACTTGGGGTCATTTCTGCATCTCCTTCTCCATCTTCCATGGGGGTGTTTTTGTATCTGATTTCTCCATTCATTGGGGTTGCGCAACTCCCTTATTCCTGCTTGTTACTTGGTCGATCGGTGACCTCGTTTGTTGCTTGTTCTCTGATTTCTTGATCTTTTGTTGAATCCTTCATTTTCTTCCCCTTTGTTGGTTTTTTCCCTTCCTTCCATTTTATTCTGGGTTTCCAGGTTATTTCCTGCTGGGGTTCTGCTCTTCTTTTTGTTTTCTCTGCTTCTGGGGTTCTGCTCTTCTTTTTGTTTTCTCTGCTTCTGGGGTTCAGTTTTATAAACCTGTCCTCATCTTGTTATGGTTTGGGGTTTTTCGCTTCCTATTTTTTATTAAGAGGGAATTCTCTAATCAAGTGGCCATGTCCATGGCATCTTCTGCATCTAAAGGGGATCTATTCATAATCTATGTTTTGGATCCATTCCTCATCCTTGAATTCCAGACTTATGGCTTCTAGGAGTGCTCCCTACACATCCATTTCTATGCATATTCTTGTGTAAGATGTATATCTCCCTTTTAAGGTGGCTTTTGAGGTCTTCACATATTTCCCCAGTTTGTTTCCTATTGCTTCAAAGTAGAGGGTAACCAATAGTCTAGAGGTAAGGAATAAAATCTCAGCCAGACCGACACCTTTTTGAAAGTCTCTTTTTCTGGGGAGAAATTTTCCTTCCATGGCCGCATGTACAGTCCTGCTGAGGCGTGGAAGTATGGCCCTCCCTCAAAGACTCTATTCATGTCCTCCAGGTTCATGAATATTTCTATGAAGAAGCCTTTCAAGCCCAGGTGGAGCTCCACTTCTCTATTTGGCTTCGAATGGTATTTAATCCAATTGCACAACATTCGTTCTGTGGGCCACAAACCCAAGAACTTGCATATTAGTGCATGCATCTTCATCTGCTCTCTGTAGAGTTGCATTTGTGGATCCTCCAGTATCACCTTGGGTATCATTGTTGTTTTGGGTTTGCATGGGTTGCTCCCTTCTACCCCGTTGGCCTTCTCTGTGTCTTGCGCCTCACTGTGAGTTTCTCTGGCTTCTTCTCTCATGCACTCACTTTTCCCTGGTTCCTTTCCTGACATTTTTTGGGGTCTGATCCCGAGGTGCCTATCACTTGTGCCTTGAAAGTTGCGCCTCTTGGCCCTTTCCCCCTGTCTACCACTACCTGTTTGTATGAGGGGGTACCTTTACCCCTCCCTTTGGTGCTCATGTTTTTCTTTGCTATGGTCGCGACTGTCAAGCCCTAGCTTGCAGTTGCTCTGCTCTAAGAAATTCAAAATGATAAAACTAGAAGTGCAGTTAATAACAACATAAAAATATTTTATTTTAGTTCTAGACTGCAAATAAATGTGTAGTGACCTTCATGAAGGTCAAATTAATAATTTAATGCTTCCTTTACGCAGTGACCCAACACGTTCCAAAATCTAAATTGAAATCTAACTTGAACACGACCCAAGAAAAGATAGAATTCAGGATATGGAAATTAAATGGGTAGTAGACATATGAATTGGTCAAGTCTGGGTTTGAGTCTA
Organism: Picea sitchensis; assembly: GCA_010110895.2. Classification (NCBI taxonomy): domain Eukaryota; kingdom Viridiplantae; phylum Streptophyta; class Pinopsida; order Pinales; family Pinaceae; genus Picea; species Picea sitchensis. The sequence continues at coordinate 86,562 of SNQJ01S0010914.1, forward strand.
AAATGAAATGACCATACGAAATGGTCCATTCCATGACTATGGATTAAATGGCAACGAAACGCTCAATTCTAAAGTCTGGCCTATAAAGTAAAAGAGCGGCAATCTTATAGATTTTAAATTTATGGTCTGTAGTTTGGAAAGGTAGCGACCCTTAACTTATCAAATCAGGTCTATAGTTTGGAAAGGCAACGACCCTTCACTTATAAAATTGGGTCTGTAGATTAGGATAGCAGTGATTTAATAAATTATTTGTTACTGAAAGGTAGTTAAATTTAAAAGACCCTGCCAGTTCTAGTTTCAGATTAGCAAGGAAAAATAAATCATAAAGACCCAACGAATTTCCAATCGGATTTTTAATGTGAATTACCAAGATCTTATGAGATCCTAATGTCGGATTACATGTAAACTTTTTACAACGACCCACTAAAACCATAATCCATAGTTTGCAAAATTAACTCACGGTGACCAAGACAAAATTCCAATTCTGGAAACAATGGTAAATTAATCTACTGCGACCCCAACAACAAATGCATGAAATCGTATTAGAGTATAACGACCAAGCATGATCTAAATTTTTCAAAATGAAAAACTTTTAAAAGATACAACGATATCCCAATTATGGTTGTCAAAAATTTTACTATGGCAAAACAATTTAAAATTTTGGAATGGTACGATATTATAAGATCCATTGATTCTACCTTTCGAAATGCATTCGGATAAACAAAAAACCCACACTTTTTTGAATTCAGGAAGCAAACATAATATATACAACAACCATTACGAAAATAGGTTCATGGATTAAATAATTATTGTAGCATCCAATAAAAGTCTATCTTCGAGATTTACATTTGGTTATAGCGATCAAGACAAAAATAGTTCCAGAATTTCAACACAATTAAGCGACGACAATTGAATTTCTAATATACAAATTTTCTCATTGTTACAATAAAAAAATTCAGAATATAAAATATCGGAACCAATGTAAATGGTGGGTTGAGGATGTCCTGCAAGGTCTTGCACTCCTTCTCTTCTCCTGCTTGTTAATCACAGAGACTTCATCGGTACCTCCCAACCAATGCTAGGGGTACTCTTCTGTTGGTTGTGGAGCCTGATTATCTTCCTGATTCATAGGTCCTTGCTTTCAGCCGTGTTTATACCCCATGAAGTATTTACACCCCAGAAGTGTGGACACTCTTCCACGCGGGGGAGTGCAGAGGGGGGGTACCCCCTCTGCGAGGTCCAGGGGGGCTATCCCCCCAACTGGGGAGTCTGGGGGAAAGCAAGCCCCCAGTGGGGGTTCAGGGGCGAAGCCCCCAAAGGAAAAATTGCCTTGTAAATGTATATTGTAATTTCATTGTAAATCTGGACCGTTCATTATAAGGTCGCAGAACTAACGGTAGAGATTATGTTAGGGTTTTTTGCCCTAGAAGGCAACCCTCTTTTATGAGGGAAATGTATTGCAGCTATGGTTGATGGTAAATATTGTATTTTGAGATAGGAGACTGTGAGAGAAAGAAGAGGAAGTTACAGTGGGTTTGTTGTAGGTTGTATCCCTTCATATGTTGGATAATAATAAAGGAAGGACCTGGCAATTTCTCTTGTGGATGTAGCCCACACTGGGTGACCCACGTAAATCTGTGTCTCTATTGTATAGTGTATCTTCTATGTTTTGTTTCCGCATTTGTTTTATTTTATTTCTCCGTGGTCCTGTTTTTCTAACAACTGGTATCAGAGAGAAAGGTAACTCACAGGAAAAGAGGGTTCTTGGTTCAAGTGGGAGCAATGTCAGAAGATGGAAAGTTTAGGGTTGAGAAATTTAACGGCCAAAACTACCAGTTATGGAAGATGCAGATGGAAGATTAATTATATCATAAGGATCTGTTCCTACCTTTGGGTGGAGTAGCAAAGAAGCCGACAACCATGAAGGATGAAGAATGGGAGATCCTTGGTAGAAAGGCTCTAGGAACGATACGGCTGAGCCTGGCAGTGTCGGTGGCTTTCAATATTTCCAAAGAAAAGACAATGAAGGGTTTGATGGATGCATTGGCCAAATTGTATGAAAAACCCTCGGCGTCCAATAAGTTATTTCTAATGAAGAGATTATTTAATATGAAGATGTCAGAAGGTGGGTCTGTTGCAGATCATTGAAATGAATTTAATACGGTTACTAATCAAC
>SNQJ01S0010914.1:88747-126003 GCA_010110895.2 Picea sitchensis
TGAATATTGTATTCTGAGATAGGAGACTGTGAGAGAAAGAAGAGGAAGTTACAACGGGTTTGTTGTAGGTTGTATCCCTTCATATGCTGGATAATAATAAAGGAAGGACCTGGCAATTTCTCTGGTGGACGTAGCCCACACTGTGTGAACCACGTAAATCTGTGTCTCTATTGTATAGTGTATCTTCTGTGTTTTGTTTCCGTATTTGTTTTATTTTATTGCTCCGCGGTCCTGTTTTTCTAACATCTTCTTCCCCCTTAACCCTCTTGCGCCGCAAAGGGGCCACACACAAGAAACCAACAAACAATAGCTCCAAGGCTTGCCTTGCAAGGGAGAGCTTCCACTCCTTTTCCAACCTTGGTATCCCAACTCTAACAAGTAAAACACAGTCCACAAATTTTTGGCAGCATAACACTACCAAGAAAAAGTGAGATCCCTTTCCATTCTACCACAATTGTTTTATAGAAAAATCCCCAATGACACATGTCCTCATACACAATTAATTATATTTTTAATTGATTTAATTTGGATTATTCACCCACACACTTGTCACACTCTCTCCAAGTTGCACAAGTAATTACCATTTTTATTTTACTTAAAAAAACAATTTCCCTCACATTCCCCAATGTGTTCCTATTTTCGCTCTTAGTTGTCCCTTTGTTCCCCAAATTATCATTTAATGAGTGTCTCCTAACTAGATATTAGTTAGAGTTGGATTAGGAGTCTTCTTCTAGTTAGACTTAGTGGTAGTTTGACTTAAGATACTATTCTATGTATATACCTATTCTCTCAAGATTTTATTTCTTTCTAATTTAAAAATCATTTTTATTAAATTCATGCATGCATGTGCATTTTATTCAACCTTTAAATTTTATTCCCCATTTTTCTAGAGTTTGAATTTGTCTAAATATTTTAATTTATGACATAGTTCACTTAGTCCTTTATTTAAATTTAGACTTAGTCTTAGACTTTTGTTAGGATTTATAATTAATAAGTTATTGTTTAATTATTTATTTATTCTAACAAGGTCCAATCATTTCAATGTTTTCTAGGCCACCTAGATTTACTGACTCAAGTTTTAATTACGTGATGTGCCTTCAAGACGCACCTCTGTTCTCCAAGGGTGCCACTCGCCTCAGGCTAGTTTTGGAAGTTTGTTCAACCCTTGGATTCAACACTCCACTTGGTTGAGCTTGTGAGAGACTAAGGGCTTCTAAGGAATAAGGACTCTGCCTTTTTGTGTGCCCCTTAGAAATCTTCATGAGAGACTATCTTGGTCCGCCCTCACGACATCGTGGACCTCTCGAACTAGGTAATCATTAACCTACAGTTCATACCATGACGGGAGTGCTAGTAGGCTATGATAGGGACGTTTCCACACCTCTCCCTCAAATGTCTGGTTCATGTGCATGGCCCCTTTACTCCTTATGTGAGTCGGATTAGAAAACATTGTCAAGCCTACATCCACTGAAAAAAACATTGTCAATAATCCATATACATAAATCATACCGTAATCACTCATATGGCATAAGTGCGTAAAATGAAATACTCAAACCAATAAAATCCACTCCCTAACTCAATTTGGAGTCCAAGGAAGTTCATTGATTCCATTAGCATGCATAACATGTCATGTGTCCTACACACTCAGGAAAACTCATCAATAGCATCTACCAATACATATACATCAAATAACAATAAGTCACAATACATCATCATCATCATATATAACCATAATCGAAACGAAATCAAAATGTACCATAATCGGATCACTTGCACGCAAGTGTCCTCAAAGAATAAGTCAATAAAAGTGTGCTCAGTAGAATGAGATGTTACATACACCGCCTTTTGTTTTAAACTTTATCCTGAAGTTTGTACAATATATAATGCAAGTACATAAATGTATCTGGCATCGATCTACATATCTAATCTATCAAACAAGTAAGGGAACTTTTGACACATCTCATATGCGTCCTCCCATGTAGTCGAGTGTGGACTATAGTTGTCCCATTGGACCTTGACCTGATTGAATATTTGATGTTGTAGTTGTCGAATGCGATGGTCCAGAATGCGGATTGGCTCTGCCATGAGAGCACCCTCGTCGAATGCCTGGAAGGAACTCATGTCAATAACATGTGACAGATCATTAATATAATGTCATAAGACAGATACTGAAATGCATCGTGCATACACCTCAAAGAATCAGGCAAGGCTAGTCGATAAGCCACGGGTCCTTTTTTTCCACAACCTTGAAAGGTCCCACAAACCTAGGAGAGAGTTTAGCACCCTTTCCAAACTTGATCGAACTCTTGTGCGATTTTACCCATAAGAAAACTCTGTCACCAACCTCATAACTGTGGTCAATGCGATGTGCATCAACATAGCTCTTATGTTGATCTTGTGCTTCTTTAATCCTTTATCTTATCGATCGCATATATTCTTCCATTTCTTGGATCACTTCCAATCCCACCAAGACCCTATCCTCAAGTTGATCCCAAATCAACAACATCCAACACGGTCACCCATAAAGAAACTCAAACGGTTCCATCTTAATCGTACTCGTGTAACTGTTGTTGTAAGAAAACTCTACCAATGGCAAGAATTCTTCCCAACATTTCTATTGATCCATAACATACATACACAACATATCCTCCAAAATCTGGTTCATTCTTTCTGTTTTTCCGTGTGTCTCTGGGTGATATGTTGTACTAAAGTTCAGTTGAGTTCCCAAAGCCTCTTGGAAAATGGTCCAAAACCGTCATGTAAACACTAATCCTCGATCGGATATGATCCATCTTGGTACACCATGTAATATCATAATCTCGCTGACAAATACTCTAGCTATGTCTGGCACCTAATACGTCGTACGCACTGAAATAAAGTGTGAACTCTTCGTCAGAGTGTCAACAACCAAAAAAATCGAATCGTGTCTCCTTGTCGTTAGTGGAAATTCCAACAATAAAATCCATCGAAATGACCTCCCATTTCGATTCAGGAACAGCATGTGGTTGTAACAGTCTTGGTGGATGTCTATGTTCAACTTTCACCTGCTGACATTATAGACATCTAGCAACGTAACTAACTATGTCCGCCTTCAATCCTTTCCAGAAGAATAAAGGCTTAAGGTCGTCCTTCATCTTCGTGACTCCTGGATGAGCCATGTAAACTGCTCAATGAGCTTCACTTAAAATCAAAATTCTTAATTCATCATTAGGTTGTACGTAGATTTTGTCATTATATCTCAACAATCCATCGTTGTCTAAAGAATAACCTTCAAACTTTGGTACCATCATGGTATTTTGTCCAATATTATCCTTAACTTCTTTGTACCACTCATCGTCTATATGTAAAGTTAGAATCTTTTCTCGAAGATTCATCTTAAGAGGTATTACCAAGAATATGCATGGTCTCCGACTCAATGCATCTGCCACTCTATTCACTATTCCTTTAATTCAAGTAATCTCAAAGTTGTGTTCACTAAGTAATTCTGACCAACGCCTATGTCACGTGTTCAAGTCACTCTAAGTAAATATATGCTACATTTTGGCATATCTTTCAGGAAAAGAATGTGCTTGTCATTGATGGCAAGAACAACAACGATGACACTCAGAAAATTGATGGCAAGAACAACAGCGAGGAGAACAACAACAAGGACACTCAAAGAAGCACAAAGGAAGAGATTAGACCTCAGCCGTTAGATCAGAGCATGAAGGACGAGTAGTCGTTGGATTCAGAGGACATGTGGCGAGAGATTAGCATTTCCCTGACTCGCGAACTGGAGAAGTCAAAGGTGAGAGTTGTAGGAACTCGCAATATGCGAAATCGCAAAATGATCTGAGTCGTTAGATCCAAAGGACACTTGGCGAGAGATCAACATTTCGTTGACTCGCAAGTTGGAGAAGTCAAAGGTGAGAGTTGTAGAAACTCATGATATGCGAAGTCGCGAAATGATCTGGGTCGTTGGATCACTGAGGATCTGGACCGTTGATTTGATATGAAGTCCAAGTTCACGAAGAGGAGATCTTGACCGTTGGATCGAGGAATAAACTAGGTCGTCAGATCCAAGAGAAGAATATGTGCCATAAGAGGAGATCCACGTTAGCAAGGACAGCTACAGACCACGTCAACAAGGACCACGTCATACAACAGCTCACAAAATCTCAAAATGTAGAAGGTGATCACGACTATTGAGTCACGGGAAATCTCAGACCGTTGATCTGAGGTGATGGAAGTCGAGAGTTTGGGAATCGGAAGAAGGGAGGTGCTCTAACCTCCGACATCGCGAGTTGCGAAGTCGCGAAATGCTTGAATGCTTGGCCCGTGGTCATAGCCATGGTCACATCGACGAAGCAACTAGCATGTTGCTAAGCTCCACCTCGGAGTTTCATGAGTTGGGAGTTTCAAGGAAACTCATAGCAGGAGTTCACGATATGCGAAATCACGACTCACCTCTCTTGCTTGGCCCCTGGTCATAGATAGTGGTCACATTAGTGGAAGGGAAGGGAAGGAGCTAGTATTTCTAGGCTCCATTTCAGAGTTTCGAGAGTTGGGAAAATTGAGGTGACTCACAGTCGATCACCCAAAACGTGAAATCACGAAACGACTTTTGTTTGGTGTATGGTCACAGCAAGTGGACATGTGGGGAGAAACACGCCCGGTGCTAGTTCGCACAGGTAAAGTTCGCGAGGAACATATTTGATAAATCAACAAATCTCTGCATGTTTAATCCAATGACACTGATTATCTCAGCAATATGATCGAAGGGTTATTGTTGCACTTCACGGATTATTGATCAGTTACGATTCAGTTAGCAGAACTGAATCATAGTTCTTGGATGATTGACGATTTGGTTGCTTGGCAGTTTCTCTTAGTGATGCGAGGTGTAACAAAATTGATGCACTTGTATAAAATAAAAAGGTCGTGACTGAGTTAGGTTGGTTGTTCTCACTAGAATAATGAGTTGAGTTGGGAGAAAGGAAAATCACAGTATGCACAGTGTGAGATCAAACTCATAGATGAGAAACAGAAGTTGAACATAACAGAAAAGGTGAAGAGAGAAGAATGTACACATACCAAAAATCATGAGAGGAATAGAGAAAGAGCAGATAGAAAGAGACAACAAGTCAATCCAAGTATGAACAGAACAAAGGAATAGTGAAGCAGAGAATAATTGCAGAACATAGAAGAATTGGTAAGAATTGATATATTTGTATTGTTTGTTATTCAATCATTTATTTATAATCAGGGAGGCAGGGAGGTGCTAGGGAGGACTGTAGTCCTATGTTATTCAATTTGGTGCTTGAATACTGGAAGTTGTAGCTTTCATCTAGTTGTGTCTAGAAAATAGGGTGACAGGGTGGTGCTAGGGAAAACACAGAGTTTTTTGTATGCAAGTTGGTGCCTGTATAAGTGGAAGTAGGTGCTTCCATCCAGTTGGTGCTGGAACACTCAGGGAGTTGGTGCTTCCTTCTAGTGGGTGCTAGAGAAACCAGAGAGTTGGTGCTCTCAGCAAGTTGCAGCTTGTAAAACAGAGGTGCTAGCCTCATTTTGAGTTGGTGCTCAAAGATAGATGATGTACAGAACATAAAAGACTGCCTATCATTTGAAGAAGAAGAGGTTTTCTCCCTTTATGGGTTTCCTCGTGAAAATTTGTCTCTGTGTATATCATATGTGTGATTGATGTTTATTATTTATGTTATTTATATCTTGTATAATCTTGATGGCCACTTGGAGAAGATTGAAAAAATGTTTTAATAGAGATAAGATTTTTTAAGCACAGTAACAACTGATTCACACCCCCTCTCAATTGTCTTAGTAATTTCAACAATTGGTATCAAAGCAGGTTCCTTTTATTTAAAGGTAGATATGTAAGCTTAAACATGACAAGTCATGAAGGGACTTCATCCAATAAGCCTCCTCTGTTTGATGGAACAAATTTTTCCTTCTGGAAAGTTAGAATGAGAACATACATAATGGCCTTAGGTGCTGATGTTTGGGATGTAGTAGAAACTAGATATATAAAGCTTGTTGTGCTAGCTTCTAAAGATGATAAGTTAGAATTTAGATTCAATGCAAAGTCAATGAATGCTATCTTGAATTGACTTGCTAAAGCTAAGTTTGTAAAGGTGATGCATCTTGAATCTACCAAAGCAATGTGGGATAAACTTATTTGCAGTTATGAAGGAAATGAGAAAGTAAACGATGCCAAACTTCAAACATATAGATTGAAATTTGAACAACTAAATATGAATGAGGATGAAACAATTAGTAAGTATTTTTTGAGAGTTGAAGAGCTTGTGAATTCCATGAAGGGTCTTGGTGAGAAGATTGAAGATGCATTTTTAGTTCAGAAGATTTTAAGATCTCTGCTTGATAGATTTAATCCAAAATTTTCTGCAATAGAAGAATTAAATGATCTTAAAACTTTGTCTATTGATCAAATCCTAGGAACTCTAACTGCATATGAAATGAGAATTAGCAAAGATAAATCCATCACTAGAGAAGCATCTTTTAAAGCAGACAAGAATACTGATTCAGAATTAGATGATATTGAGGAAAAATTTGTGAGAAGGTTAAAGAAAGGATCAGGAAAATATCAAGGCAAGTTGCCCTTCAAATTTTTTAACTGTGGTAATATAGGTCATTTTGCATCTAAGTGTCCTCACAAGAAAAAAGACCAGAACACTGATGATGAAAATAAATACAAATTTAAGAAATATAGTAAAAAGAAAAGTTTGTGTGCAAACATTGATGACTCCTCAGAAGACATAGATAGTGATTCATCCTGCGAAGACAAAGTGAATGATTTTATGCTTATGGATATGGGAGATATTGATGATGAATACACAGGAGGTGAAATGGATGATGAATAATTTGTGGTGGATATGGAAGGTAAATTAATCAATTCTTTGGAAGAAATTGACAGACTCAGATTTAAGAAGAGAAAACAAAAACAGTTGTTGATGCAGTTTAAAATGAATGGTAAAAAACCTGATGAAGAATTTGCCTTACTAAAAGTGGAGTTAGAAGAGGCAAAGAAATAGAGAACATTCTGAAACAACAGTTATTAGAGAAGAAAGCGAGATGTGAAGCCTTAGAAGAAGAGATAGTAAAAACCAGAAAAGAGATGGAGAAGTTTAAGGCATTGTATCACCAAAATCTGTCAAGTATTAAAGCCTCAAAAGGATTAACCTCCATTCTAAATCAGCAAAGGAATCCAAAGTTGAAATCTAGCTTGGGTTATGAAGAAGGATCAAGTAGTGATAGCCAAGTAACACAAAATCCATCAAGTATGTCAAATATACAATCATTGACAACAACCACTCTACAGAAACAGAGAAAGATAATCAGCCGCCAAGAAGGAATGAAAGAAAAAGTACCAGAACCGAATCTATAGATCAAAGAAATAACACAAACACATCTTTTGGTCAAAGAAATCATCAGCATGGAAGAAATCGACTTGCTCAAAGAAGACAACCATTTTCCATGTACAAAGGATTTTTCTATGGATATTGTTTTTTTGTTCTAACTTTGGTCACAAAGCTGTAAATTGTTCTTTAAGATTTAGATATGAGCAATCAAGATACTCAAGGAATAATTATCTACCACAACAAAGATTGAGACAGCCAAGTAACAAACAACCACAAACTACAAATCATGTGATGGTTGGGAAAAAGATGCAGGTTAAGCATAACAATCGTTATGATATGTTATTCAGTGAACCAAAATGTTACACCTGCCATAATTATGGACATAAAGCTGCAGATTGTCGCTTAAGGAACTATAAGCCAGATTTGAATCCTGCTGCTGAAAATTTCAAGGTTTGGAAGAAGAAAGAAGATGACCAGTGTGGATTAGTGTTATCAGCCCAAAGACAAAAGAATCTCTAGTATATTGACAGTGGATGTTCCAAACATATGACTAGAGACAAAAGTAAGTTTCTAACTCTAAGTGAAATAAAATCATGGAATGTAACTTTTGGAAACGATGCACCGGGAAAAATAAAAGGTAAAGGAATGGTAAGTCTGAGTAATGGCAAAGGGAAAGCTCAAGATGTGTTGTTTGCAGATGGTCTAAAACATAATCTTCTTAGGGTCAGTCAAGTCTGTGTCCGAGGATGTGAAGTTGTTTTTACTTCTAAAGATTGTATAATAAAATCTGTGAATTTAGGACAGCTGATTGCAAAAGGCATAAGAACAGAAAACAATGTTTATGTTTTAAAATAAGAAAAAGAAGAATGTCACTTAAGCAAGTATGATGAAAGTTGGCTATGGCATATGAGACTTGGACACCTAAATTTTGATCATATAATCAAACTTAGAACCAGTGGGGCAGTAAAATATCTTCCAAATATATCAAAGCCATATGATTCTGGGTACAGGAAAAGAAAATTATTTCATGTTGATTATTGATGATTATTCTAGACTAACATGGGTTGCCTTTTTGAAGGAAAAGTCTGAAGCATTCAAAAAATTCAAAGTGTTTAAGGCTTTGACTGAGAATCAAACGGGAAAAATATTGAAGGCAGTAAGGTATGATAGAGGAGGAGGGTTTAGTTCATGAAATTTCAAAGAGTTTTGTGATAAACATGGGATCAAAAGAGAGTATACTATTCCAAGGACTCCACAACAAAATGGAGTAGTTGAGAGGAAGAATAGATCAGTTCAGCAGATGGAAAGATCAATGATGAATGAAAGGAATATTGCTCAGACATATTGGGTGGAAGCAATTCATACAGTTGTACATATTCTTAACAAATCTCATCTTAGGCCACACAGTGACAAGACTCCTTATGAACTATGGTTTGGAAGACCTGCTTCAATCAAGAATTTTAAAGTCTTTGGGAGTAAGTGTTATATTAAGAATAATGATGAAAATATTGGTAAATATGATGACAGGGTTGATGAAGGTATCTTCTTAGGGTATGATACAAACAGTAAAGGATACAGATGATATAATAAGAGGCTACATAAACTGGTTGATTGTATTGACATAAAAGTTGATGAAGAAATACCGGTACGATATGTAAGCAGTGTTGAATCAACCACAGAAGATATAGTTGAAGATGAAGATGAACAAGTCCAAGGATCAGAAAGAGAAGACTATGAATCATATGAAGATACAAATACTCAGGCAGACTCAACCAAGCAGACAGAAACAAAACCACCTCTAAGAATTGTTAGAAAGAATCATCATGAAAATCAGATAATTGGTGATATGAATAAAGGAGTTCAGACAAGAAGGAAATTGATTAAAGACTCAGAACAATCTCAGGTTTCTTTCCTATCTATGATTGAACCTAAAACTTTTGATGAAGCCAGGAAGCATGATGATTGGATTAGAGCTATGAATGAACAACTTGATCAGATTGAGAACAACAACACTTGGGAGCTTGTTCCTAGACCTGAAGATAAGAATGTAATAGGCTCCAAATGGGTATTCAAGAATAAAATGAATGAAAAAGGACAAATTGTTAGGAATAAATCCAGATTGGTCTGTAAAGGGTATGCACAAGTTGAAGGATAGGATTTTGATGAAACCTTTGCACCAGTGGCAAGATTGGAATCCATCAGAATGTTTCTTGCATATTCATGTCATAAGAACTTTAAAGTATATCAGATGGATGTTAAGTCAGCATTTCTCAATGGAGATCTAGAAGAAGAAGTATATATGGAGCAACCTGAAGGATTTTCACTGACAGATAATTCTGACTATGTCTGCAAGCTGAAGAAGGCTTTATATGGACTGAAACAAGCACCATGAGCTTGGTATTATAGATTGGATAAATTTCTACAAGACAAAGGGTTCAAGAAAGGTATTGTTGACAACAATCTATATATTAAGTCTGAAGGTGATGATCTATTAGTTGTTTTGGTTTATGTAGATGACATTATTTTTGGTTGTACTAATGACTCTTCTATTCAGTGGTTTGTTAATTCTATGCAAATAGAGTTTGAAATGTCCATGATAGGAGAACTGTCATATTTTCTTGGTTTACAAGTAAATCAGAGTTCTATAGGAATATTTATCTCTCAAGAAAAATATTTGAAAGAGGTGTTGAAAAAGTTCTAGATGGAAGATTCCTCTCCTGTTAGTACACCTATGGTGGTTGGTTACAAGCTCAATAAAGATGATATTTCACCTGATGTTGATCAAAGAACATATCGAGCAATGATAGGCAGTATTCTGTACATCACAGCATCCTGTCTTGATATAATGCAAGCTGTTGGAATGGTAGGTCGTTATCAATATACTCCTAGACAAAGTCATTTAGTAGTTGTCAAAAGGATATTCAAATACTTGAAGGGCACAATGACTTATGGTCTGTGGTATCCTAGAAATCTGAATTTTCAGTTAATTACTTATTCAGATGTTGATTGGGAAAATTGTGTGGATGAGAGAAAGAGCTCCAGTGGAGGTGAATTCTTCCTGGGTGACTCATTAGTAGCATGGCTTAGTAAAAAGCAGGGATCTATTTACTTATCAACTACAGAGGCAGAGTACATTGCTACTGCTACTTGTTGCACTCAGATTTTATGGATGATACATACTCTTGCATATTTGAAGGTAACTTATACTGATCCCATCCCACTTCACTGTGATAACACCAGTGTCATTAGTGTCTCCAAGAATCATGTACTTCATTCAAAGACTAAGCATATACCAATAAAATACCATTTTCTCAGAGAACAAGTTATAAACAGAGTTGTTCAGTTGAATTATATTCCTTCCACATAACAAATAGTTGATATCTTTACTAAACCATTAGCAGTGACATCATTTGAATATCTTCGTTAGAAGTTGGGGGTCATATCTTCTTTCATCTAATCTATTCACTTTGTCAGGGGGATTACTTATTGAATATCTGTCATATTTTTGGTAAGTATTGTAACAGCTCAGGGGGAGCATATTTTCTTTGACATTGATGTCAAAGGGGGAGAAAATTTGTGGTTAGTTGTCTGGATGCTACAGCAAATCAGTGCAATCTGGATGCTACAACAAATCAATGCAGTTTGGATGCTACAACAAATCAGTGCAGTGCAGGTGTGGTTAGTTGTCTGGATGCTACAGCAAAACAGTGCAGTCTAGATGCTACAACAAAACAGTGCAGTCTAGATGCTACAACAAATCAGTGTAGGTACAACCTTTCATGGTTGCCAACAATGCCAAAGGGGGATATTGTTGGCATATCTTTCAGGAAAAGAGTGTGCTTGTCATTGATGGCAAGAACAACAGTGATGACACTCAGAAAATTGATGGCAAGAACAACATCGTGGAGAAAAACAGGGAGGACACTCAAAAGAGCGCAGAGGAGGAGATTAGACCTTAGCCGTCGGATCGGAGCACGAAGGATGAGTAGTCGTTGGATTTAGAGGACATGTGGCGAGAGATCAACATTTTGCTGACTCGCAAGATGGAGAAGTCAAAGGTGAGATTTTTAGGAACTCGCGATATGCGAAATTGCAAAATTATCTGAGTCATTGGATCTGGAGAACACGTGGCGAGATATCATCATTTCACTTAATCGTGAGCTGGAGAAGTCAAAGGTGAGAGTTGTAGAAACTCACGATATGTGAAGTTGTGAAATGATTTGGTCCGTTGGATCACCGAGGATCTGGACCATTGATCTGATATGAAGTTCAAGTTCACAAAGAGGAGATCTTGACAGTTGGATCGAGGAATAAACTAGGTCGTCAGATCTAGGAGAAGAACATGTGCCATGATAGGAGATCCACGTCAACAAGGACAGTTGCATACCACGTCAGTCAGGAACTCATGAAATCCTGAAATGTAGAGGGTGATCACGATCATTGAGTCACGAGAAATCTCAGACCGTTGATCTGAGGTGATGGAAGTCAGGAGTTTGGGAATCGAAAGAAGGGAGGTGCTCTAACCTACGACATCACGAGTTGTGAAGTCACAAAATGCTCGAATGCTTGGCTCATGGTCATAGTCATGGTCACATCGACGAAGGAGCTATCATGTTGCTAAGCTCCACCTCAGAGTTTCACGAGTTGGGAGTTTCGAGGCAACTCATAATAGGAATTCCTGATATGCAAAATCATGACTCACCCCTCTTGCTTGGCCCTTGGTCATAGCTAGTGGTCACATTAGAGGAAGAGAAGGGAAGGAGCTAGTGTTTCTAGGCTCCACTTCGAAGTTTCATGAGTTGGGAAAATCGAGGTGACTCACAGTTGATCACCCGAAACGTGAAATCACGAAACGACTTTTGTTTGGTGTATGGTCACAGCGAGTGGGCATGTGGGGAGAAACACACCCGGTGATAGTTCGCGCAGGTAAATTTCACGAGGAACATATTTGATAAATCAACAAGTCTCTTCATGTTTAATCCAACGATGTTGATTATCTTGGAAATCTAATTGAAGGGTTGTTGTTGCACTTCACAGAGTATTGATCAATTACGATTCAGTTAGTAGAACTGAATCATAGTTCTTGGATGATTGGTGATTTGGTTGCTTGGCAGTTTCTCTTGGTGATGCGAGGTGTAACAAAATTGATGCACTTGTATAAAAGAAAAAGGTCATGACTGAGTTAGGTTGGTTGTTCTCACTAGAATAATGAGTTGAATTGGGAGAAAGGAAAATCACAGTATGCACAGTGTGAGATCAAACTCAGAGATTAGAAACAGTAGTTGAACATAACAGAAAAGGTGAAGAGAGAAGAATGTACACATACCAAAGAGCATGAGAGGAATGGAGAAAGAACAGATAGAAAGAGACAGCAAGTCAAGCCAAGTATGAACAGAACAGAAAAATAGTGAAGCAGAGAAGAATTGGTAAGAATTGATATATCTGAATTGTTGGTTATTCAATCATTTATTTATAATCAGGGGGGTAGGGAGGTGTTAGGGAGGACTGTAGTCCTCTATTATTCAAGTTGGTGTAATACTGGAAGTTGTAGCTTTCATCTAGTTGTGGCTATAAAACAGGGTGACAGGGTGGTGCTAGGGAAAACACAGATTTTTCTGTATGCAAGTTGGTGCCTATATAAGTGGAAGTAGGTGCTTCCATCCAGTTGGTGTTGGAACACTCAGGGAGTTGGTGCTTCCTTCTAGTGGGTTCTAGAGAAACCAGTCTCAGCAAGTTACAGCTTGTAAAACAGAGGTAGTAGCCTCATTTTGAGTTGGTGCTCAAAGATAGATGATGTACAGAACATAAAAGACTGCCTATCATTCAAAGAAGAAGAAGAAGAGGTTTTCTTCCTTTATGGGTTTCCTCATGAAAATATGTATGTGTGTATATCATATGTGTGATTGATGTTTATTATTTATGTTATTCATATCTTGTATAATCTTGATGGCCACTTGGAGAAGATTGAAAAAATGTTTTAATAGACATAAGATTGTTTAAGCACAATAACAACTGATTCACCCCCCCTCTTAGTTGTCTTAGTAATTTCAACACTACAATCCATAGTGATATGTCTTTAATTCGAATTTTCGTCCAATCAGATAATGTCTCCATACTCTCAAGGCATATGCAATTGCTAATAACTCCAAGTCATGCATTGCATAGTTCTCCTCATGCTTTCTCAATTTCCTTGAAATGTAAGCGATCACTCGTCTTGCATCAAAAGTCTGCCTAAACCTTCCTTGGATGCGTTTGTGCATACCAATAATTATTTGTCCATCTCAGGGACCTTTAGTATTGGTTTTGTCGTCAACAAATCTTTAATTTTTTGAAATGCTTCCGTGCATTTCTCTATCCAAACAAACTTCTTGTTTTTCTTTTCCAATTCTGTGATTGGATTTTCTATCTTCGAAAAACCTTCGACGAACCGTCGGTAATATCATGCTAAACCCATAAATCTATGTACTTCTTTTACGTTATTCAATGTTTTCCATTCCATTATAGCCTCTACTTTTGTTGGATCCATAACAATACCTTGACCAGATATGATATGTCCTAAGTAGTGAATCTTCGATTAGTAAAAAGAACATTTCAATAGCTTCCCATACAATTTGTTTTCTCTTAGACATCGTAGAATCAATCTCAGGTGTTTGTCATGTTCTTTTTTCATCCTGGAATAAATCAGTATGTCATCAATAAATACTTGAACAAACTTTTCCAGGTATTCGCAGAACACCCCATTCATCAAACTCGTGAATACCCCTAGGTCATTTGTCAATCCAAACGGTAAAATTGTAAACTCATAGTTTTTGAACCTTGTCTTAAACTTTGTCTTAGGGATATCTTCCTCCTTGATCCGTAATTTATTATATCCAGATCTCAAGTCAATCTTCAAAAACATCGTCGCTCCTTTCATATGATCAAACAAATCGTCAATCCTTGGTAAAGGATATCGGTTCTTGATTGAAGCTTTGTTCAATTAACGGTAGTCAATACAAAGCCTCCACAACCCATCCTTCTTTCTAACAAAAATTATTGGTGCACCCCACGACGATATGCTTGGACATATAAGTCCTAAATCCAACAACTCCTTAAATTTCATTTTCAACTCCTGCAATTCCGGTGTTGACATCCGGTAAGGCATTCTCACTATCGATTCAGTTCCATGTTTCAAGTCTATTGTAAACTCCAACTCTCTCTCGAGTGGTAAACCTAGCAAATCTTCTGGAAATACGTCTTCAAACTCTTGTACTACAGGAAGGTTTTCTAATCCTTCTGCCTCGCCCTTTTCATTTAGCGTTAATATTGCATAAATCTTGCATCCTTTGCACATACTCTTTTGCAATTGTAGGGAAGAAATAAACATGAAATACACCCCCTGGTTTCTTCCTACAATTACCCTATTATGTCCCAAGTCAATCGTCAAACTTAACCGTTTTGTCTTACAGTTAAGTATCACATCATGCGATTCTAGCCAGTCCATGTCTATCATTATGTCATAAGATCCCAAGATCGTGACATATAGGTTGGCCTTCATTAAAAAATCTCCAAGATAATGCTATAGTTTGTAACCTTTCCTCCAACTTTCTATTTGGCACCTAATGCCATTTCTATGTATCTGAACTCATCCTGCTCGACTACCTTTACCTTAATTCTCTTTGGCGCTGCATTAGAAATAAAGCTCTTTGTAGCACATGGATCTATCAAAATACTAAAAGTTTGATCGGTGATCATAACTGACGTCTAGAGCACAGTGGATGGGTGCTTTTCCTGGTGGTTATTCATCGTTGCATGTATTATATGGGTCTTGCCCAAATCTCCAACTATAGTGGGTCTTGATGATCTGATCACCTTGGCCTTCTCATTCGTAAAATCTCGTTGGTAATGTGGCTCCCCACATGTCCAACATCCAGTCTTCGGTCCAGTGCTCCTGGTCCCCGAAGTAGAAGTTGTTGGCCTAGCATTCTGTGATCCTAGTCTATTCTATTGAACATGCCTAAAATGTTGTTGTTGCTATGGACGAATTTGATGTTGTTGCAAACGACGTTGATGTTGCTATTGTGGTCCTATGTAAGGAGTCCTATGTTGAGGAGTATGTCATCTCATCGTCGAGAACATAGGTCCTTTGGATGTATCTTGGTGCCCATAAGTCTTTCTTGCTGGTGTTTGGTGATAATGCGCTCCTGATGTCATATGTCCAGTCGGGGTAGAAGGATTCCTTCCCTGACCTCCACTGTCTGGTTCTTCCTCAGCTATGAGGGCCTTCTGAACTACATCGTGCAACATCTGAGGCATTAGGATCCTCACCTTCACACGAATGTTGAAGTTAAGGCCGAACACAACCTTGGTGACCTTTAACATCTATGTGTTTAGATGTGGAGCATACCTAAGTAGCTCCATGAACCTAGCCTCAAATTCTGGCACTGTATGATGACCCTGTCATAAGAAGTTGAACTCATTAAGCTAGTGCTCAATGAATTCCTTGGACAAATACCTCTCTCAGAACCGTTCCTCGAACAACTCCCATGACACATCTTCGACGACCATGTTTAGTTGGGGTAGGAGTGTCTTCCACCAAAGTAGAGAAATCCCCTTCAGTTGGAAGACTGCCATGTAGACTTTCATGTTGGAGGTGTAATCACGAAGTGTGAAGCACNGGGAAACTTCACTTTCTCAAGTTCTCTGTGTATGTTGCTACTACCACTCAGAGCACGTTGTGAACCCTCATTGGGAACAGACGCTCTGGCCTCATCTCGATCCAAACGGTTGATCAATGCCTCTAACATCCTCTAGAAGGATCTCATCATACCTACCACATCTCCTGCAACAACCTACTCCTGCTCAGTAGTTTGCTCATCTCCTTAAGCTTTATATCCCTCTTGCATGGATACAACCAGAGGAGGCACACCTCTTCCTCCAGCACCACGAAGTCTACTTCCCCTGCATCCTCTAACCATGATTACCTGCATGGACAATTTCAAAATTAATTAGTGATACAACTTTAGTCATTTAATTAACACAGTGGAAGGCATAACGGTCCAATCTCGCAAGGCTGAACCCGCTCTGATACCATATGTAACGAACCCTCCATCAAGACAAATTCCAATAAATACAATGATGGTAAATTTATTTATTTATTAAACCATCAATTAGAACAAGTGTCATGCGGTAATAACACATGTCAATATTACAAATTTCTTTTTATTTGCAACACTGCAAGTCAAGAACCAATTACAACATCATGATACTAATAGATCAATCATACATATCAAGATAACAAAAATATCTATCTGCCCAACCTACCCTGCAAAGTTAGGACCTCCAAGACACATAATCAACGCNTTTTTATTTGCAACACTGCAAGTCAAGAACCAATTACAACATCATGATACTAATAGATCAATCATACATATCAAGATAACAAAAATATCTATCTGCCCAACCTACCCTGCAAAGTTAGGACCTCCAAGACACATAATCAACGCTCAAGTCCAAAATTCATCTGATTTATCTTGACCATTTAAGGTCAGGACTGGCAACTGTTCTGAGGAACATGGAAGTATATATTCCCATATCCAACTCTAATCTAGACTTATAACTAAAATAGTATATCAGTTAATCATAACGCCATTTTAATCATTCAATTACTCATTATACTAGACAAAGTTTTCCTTTCCTTTAAGATTACAAAATAATAATAATTCATCATTTGGATAATATGCCTTATCTTTATGAATTCCATCATAGAATTATGTAGATAATATACCCCTTTTTTTTTAATTCCATCATATAATTATTATTCACCATATAACAAAATCTTTTACCTTTAAGAATACAGGAATCAATAATTTTCAATATCTAGACAATATACCATCTTCGATAAGAATACAAATCCATTGTAGTTCACTATCTAGACAAAAATCCCTACTCCCTAAAAATACCACATATAATTTATATTCGATATTTAACAATTAACTTCCCTTAACAAAAGAGTACCCAAGCAATTATTTTCTTTCTAGACAAACTTTCCACAAAATTTACATGGATAAACTATAATAATCAATAATCAACCTAACTTCAATCTAAAATTGGGAGTGTAAATCTTACCTGTTAATGTGATTGTTAGCTCAACTTTATTTACATAACAAAACTTTTCAAGGATTCTTCGAATCTAAGTAAAGAGTTAACTTACTATAATTGTAGAGATCTAATAATCATTAACATAATTTCATTAGGAATTCGCGGTGGAGTTAATAAATACAACCAATAAGTATGATAACATTTATATATTGCCAAGATACTTGTTAGCAATGAGATGACGACGGGGTAAGTCAAGAATTTGTAGACAAGTCGAGCTTGGCAAAATGGTAACACGGAAGACCAGTCCAACATTTGTGCACTACAATCCTCAATCCACACAAGGAAATGATAATACCCACATTAGCTTCAAGACTAGAACCACTCAAACATACGCTACGGAATTGACATTTGGTCATAAATTAAAAACCAATTAACAACTACAATACAAACTAATGTTGATAACAATTGTAATACCATCATTAAGTACTTAACACAAAACAAAACAAAATTTGCTATGGAAAACAATCGACGTTGGTACACAGCGAAATATAGACTCCTCCTCTCTCGACTCGTATCGTTACACCACCAAACCTTAGGTCATCGATAATCGACAAGTGGGTAACTCTACATACCCATTTTAAATCCAAATCGGAAGTGGACAAGGTGTTTACTGACGATGGTAGCAAGTTTATACCAAGGGTGAATTCATTCTTATGGACTTTGGAAGGGAAGAGGAACAGAGGTCGGGCTTACTCCCTGTTACCACTAAGTACTGACGGTTGCGATAAATAAATAGAGAGGACTATATGTCCTCAAGATTCTGGATCTAAAGGTATAGAATCAGATTTTCACACTAACAAAACTCACACTTAGAAGTGCAGTTAATAACAACATCCAAATATTTTCTTTTAGTTCCAGATTAAAAATAAATTTGTAGTGACCTTCACGAAGGTCAACTTAAGAATGCAATGCTTCCATTATGCAGCGACCCAACACGTTCCAAAATCCAGATTGAAATATAACTTGAACACGGCCCAAGAAAAGATAGAATTCAGACTCTGGAAATTAAATGGGAAGTAGACATACGAATTGGTCAAGTCTGGGTCTACATCTAAAATGCAGTGACCATATGAAATGGTCCAATCCAGGACTATGGCTTAAATGGAAACGAAACTCTCAATTCTAAAGTCTGGCCTGTAAATTAAAAGAGTGATGATCTTATAGATTTTAAATTTCGAGTCCGTAGTTTGGAAAGGCAACGACCCTTCACTTATCAAATCGGGTATGTAGTTTGGAAAGGCATCGACCCTTCACTTATCAAATCGGGTCTATATATTAGGATATCAGTGATTTAATAAATTATGTGTTACTGAAAGACAATTAAATTTAAAAGACCCTGCAAGTTCTAGTTTCAGATTAGCAAGGAAAAATAAATCATAAATACCCAACGAATTTCCAATCGGATTTTTAATGCGAATTACCAAGATCTTATGAGATCCTAAGGTCGGATTATATGTAAACTTTTTACAACGACCCACTAAAACCATAATCCAGAGTTTACAAAATTAACTCGCATTGACCAAGACAAAATTCCAATTCTTGAAACAATGGTAAATTAATCTACTGCGACCCCAACAACAAACTCATGAAATCGTATTAGATTATAACGACCAAGCAAGATCTCAATTTTTTGAAATACAAAACTTTTAAAAGATACAACGATATCCCAATTCTGGTTGTCAAAAATTTTACAATGGCAAAACAATTTAAAATTTTGGAATGGTGCGATATTACAAGATCCATTGATTCTACCTTTCGAAATGCATTTGGATTGACAACGAACCCACAATATTTCGAATTCAAGAAGAAAACATAATATATACAACAACCATTACGAAAATAAGTTCATGGATTAAATAATTATTGTAGCGATCCAATAAAAATATGTCTCCTGGATTTTCATTTGGTTATAGCGATCAAGACAAAAATAGTTCCATAATTTCAACACAATTAAGCAACGACAATTGAATTTCTAATATACAAATTTTCTCATTGTTACAATAAAAAAATTCAGAATATAAAAATACTGGAATCGATGTAAATGGTGGGTTGAGGATGTCCTCCATGGTCTTGTGCTCCTTCTCTTCTCCCACTTGCTAATCACAGATAATTCACCGATACCTCCTAGCCAATGCTAGGGGTACTCTTCTTTCCCCTTAGCCCCCCGAGCCGCAAAGGGGCCACACACAAGAAACCAACAAACAATAGCTCCAAGGATTGCCTCGCAAGATGGAGCTTCCACTCCTTTTCCAACCTTGGTATCCTAACTCTCACAAGTAAAATACAGTCCACAAAATTTTGGCAGCATAACATTACCAAGAAAAAGTGAGATCCCTTTCCCTTCTACCACAATTGTTTTATAGAAAAATCCCCAATGACACATGTCCTCATGCACAATTAATTATATTTTTAATTAATTTTGATTTGGATTATTCACCCACACATGTGTCACACTCTCCCCAAGTTGCACAAGTAATTAATATTTTTATTTTAATTAAAAAGCCAATTTCCCTCCCATTCCCCAATGTGTTCCTATTTTCGCTCTTATTTGTCCCTTTGTTCCCCAAATTCTCATTTAATGTGTCTACAAACTAGATCTTAGTTATATTTGGATTAGGAGTCTTCTTCTAGTTAGACTTAGTGGTAGTTTGACTTAAGATACGATTCTATGTATATACCTATTCTCTCAAGATTTTATTTCTTTCTAATTTTAAAATCTTTTTTATTAAATTCATGCAAACATGCGCATTTTATTCAACCTTTAAATTTTATTCCCCGTTTTTCTAGAGTTTGAATTTATCTTAATCTTTTAACTTATGACATAGTTCACTTATTCCTTTATTTAAATTTAGACTTACACTTAGTCTTATACTTTTGTTAGGATTTATAATTAATAATTTATTGTTTAATTAATTATTTATTCTAACAAGGTCCAATCATTTCAATGTTTTCTAGGCCACCTAGATTTATTGACTCAAGTTTTAATTGCGCGACGTGCCCTTCAAGACACACCTTCATTCTCCAAGGGTGACACTCGCCTTCGACTGGTTTTGGAAGTTTGTCCGACCCTTGGAGTCAACACTCCACTCGGTCGACCTTGTGAGAGACTAAGGGCTTCTAAGGAATAAGGTCTCCACCTTATTGCGCACCCCTTAGAAATATTTGTGAGTGACTATCTCAGTCCACCCTCATGACATCGTGGACCTCTTAAACTAGGTAATTGTTAGCCTACAGTTCAAACCACGGCGAGAGTGCTAGTAGGATGTGATAGAGACACTACCACACCTCTCTCTCAATGATCTGTATTATTTTTGGCACGAAATGAGAGAGGAGATATAATAAAGAAATGTACAGAGATGTATCGGATATCCAACAATATAACGGAAATATATCAAAGATGCAACCATAAACAAAAAGATACAATAATACACAATTTCTATTAATGAGTGAAAATGTACAAAGACTGTAAAAATACAGAGTGAAAGACTCGCTAGAATGGTGGTAGCTTATATATGAGAAGAGATGTGACGGCTACTCGCATTCGCAATAAGATGATTTACAATGAGGCTATAAAGGCCTTTTTAACATAAATAAAATCCAAAACCCTAACCCCGTAAGATGAAAAGCCAACAGTTTTTTGGACCCCGTTTTGAGTAGTTTGGTGTATCAACTTCTTGGGGGCGTAAATTTGGCATACGATCTTTGTTTGGGGCGCACGGTAGCTTGTTGGAAAGGTCTATCCGAGGAATAAATGTGTTGCCATTGGACTCTAACCTTGATAATATTTTGACTGTGGCGAGCCCTAAAAATGATGTTTAGGGCCTCAAAACGACCCCAGAAGTTTGGGAACTCGAAAACTAGGAACAAAACTGCCAAACTAAAATTTCCAAAATGAGCCAGTTGGAATAGGTGGGTGGCCACCAATATCCACCTGGATCACTCAAATATCAGGTTCCTGTGCATGGCCCCTTTACTCCTTATGTGAGTCGGATTAGCAAGCATCGTCAAGCCTGCATCCACTAACAAAAACACTGTCAATAATCCATATATATAATCATGTTGTAATCAATCATATGTCATATGTGAGTAAAATTAAATACTCAAACAAATACAATCCACTCCCTGACTCAATCTAGAGTCCAAGGAATTTCATTGATGCCATTAGCATCCATAACCTGTCATGTGTCATGCACACTTAGGACAGTCGTCAATAGCATCTGCCAATACATATACATCAAATGAAAATAAGTCACAATACATCATCATCATCATATATGACCATAATTGAAATGAAATCAAAATGTACCATAACTGTATCACTTGCATGCAAGTGTCCACAAAGAATAATTCAATAAAAGTGTGCTCAGTAGAATGGGATGTTACAAATTGGAACATACCTATGCCTTGGCAAGCATGGGAACCACAACCGATCAAAAATGAATCTTGGCAACAAGGTTTGTGAGGATCTGTCTATGGGACCATACCTACCCATCCTAGTAGTATAAGATCAAGTATCTCCAATTTCTGACAACCAATTTGTATCTCCACTAGTTATTGTTCCTAAGAAAAATGGAAAATGGTGTGTGTGTAGACTATAGGGAATTAAATAAATCAACTTTGAAAGATCACTTTCCTCTACCTTTTATAGATCAGGTCTTAGATACATTAGCAAGTAAAAAGTACTTTTCCTTTCTGGAAGGATTTAGTGGTTACAACCAAATACAAATAGCTCCAAAGGATCAGGAAAAAACAACATTTACATGTCCTTGGGGGACATACACCTACAAAGTACTTCCTTTTGGTTTGTGTAATGCACCTACAACTTTTCAACGTGTTGTGCTAGGTATTTTCTCTGACCTTATCCATGATTGTGTAGAAGTGTATATGGACGATTTCATTGTTTATGGAAATACTTTCGAGGAAGCATTAGAAAATTTGAGAAAAGTTTTAATTAGATGTCAAGAAACTAATTTTTCATTAAGCCATGAGAAATGTTTCATATTAATAAGAAATGTTTCATATTAATAAAAGTGTTTCTAGAAAAAAATGAATTTATTTCCAATCTTCCAATGCCCAAAACTCAAAAAGATGTTAAAATTTTCCTAGGCCATGCTGGTTACTATAGACAATTCATTGAAAATTTCACAAAGATTGCATCTCCATTATTTAAACTTCTCACTAAAGATAATGAGTTTTTCTGTAACATTTCATGTTAAACTACTTTTGAAACTCTGAAAGAGAAATTCTCGGTAGCCCCTATTTTAAGAGGAACAAATTGGTCCTTCTCATTCCATATATCTACATATGCCTCTAACACAACTTTAGGAGCAGTACTAGGTCAAAAGGAAAATCAATTATCTTATGCCATCTATTTCGTGAGTAAAAACTTGACACCCCCTGAATTGAATTATACAATTTCTAAAAAAGAGTTCCTTGCAGTTGTTCATGCCATCAATAAATTTAGGCACTACATTATGGGATATTAATTCTTCATCCACACTTACCACTCAGCCATTAGGTGCCTAATGAACAAACCAATTACCAATGGCAGGGTTACCAGGTGGCTTATTTTATTACAATAATTTACCATCATTGTACTAGATAGGCATGGTAAGGAAAATGTTGTAGTAGATTTCCTTTCTAGGATTCATAATGAGGGTGAATTAATTCATGTTAATGATGATTTTCTTGATGAACATATTTTTGCAATATCTACTAAAATACCTTGGTTTGCAGATATTGCTAACTATCTAGCTACAAGAAAATTACCTCAACATCTTTCTAGACAGGAGAAGTAGAATATCATTAGATACAGTGCCACTTACTCATGGATTGACGGAAAACTCTTTCATACAAGACCTGATCTTATCATTCGAAGGTGTGTACGAGAGGATGAAGTATTTGACATATTTAAGGCATGCCACGATGAACCATGTGGAGGCCATTTTGCTGACAAATGAACTGCATATAAAGTCCTTCGTCTAGGGTATTATTGGCCCACTCTTTTTAGAGATGCCAAGAAATATGCTAGAAGTTGTGAGAGTTTCCAGTTGATGGGTAGACCAGTACAATCAGACGATATGCCTCTACAAACTCAGGTACTCATAGAATCGTTTGAAAAATGCACTTTAGATTTTGTAGGGCCTATTTTTCCAATGTCTAGAAAAAAAAGGTATATTTTGGTATGTATTGATTATGCCACTAAATGGGTAGAAACCAAACCTATTTTACATGATAATGAACAATGTGTTGTAGATTTTTTATTTGAAGACATATTTACTTTTTTGGTGTCCTGAGAGAAATTGTGATAGATCAGGGTACCCAATTTGCTTCAAATCTTGTCCAGAAAATCATGAAGTAGTATAAGATCAAGTATCGAAAGTCATATCATTACCATCCACAAGCCAATGAGAAGGTTGAGTCCACAAACAAAGTACTTAAATATATATTTACCAAAATCGTTCAATTACATCACCAGGATTTGGAAGATAGGATTTCTTAGGCCCTTTGGGCATACCAAACCACGTGAAAGAATACAACTAGACATACACCATATGAGCTTGTGTATGGAAAGAAAGTTTTGTTGCATATTGAATTCCAAATCAAAACTTTCAGAATAGAAGTCAAACTTGGGATGGATCTTTCAGAGACACAACATTAGAGGTTGGCCCAACTCAATGAGTTGGACGAGATTCAACAAGATGTAGTTCAACATACTACCATTATTCAACAACAAAGATTGAGATGGCATGGCAAATTCATCAGAAAGAGGACATTTAAACCAGGTGACTAGGATCTCTTATTTTATTATAGATTTAAAATTTTAAAAGGAAAGCTTAGTACTCATTAGTTAGGACCATATGATGTAGAGACAATAGTTAAAAATGGATCAGTTAAAATCAAAACCATTGAAGGCATTTATTTTCTAGTGAATGGGCATAGATTGAAGTTATATTAGAAGCCTATCAATGGAGAAGAATTTGTTCAACACTTGCTTCAAAAATCAGAGATGGAGATAGTGAGAAAGGGAAGTTCTTCCCCTACTCTTGTCTCAGAATGATTATTTTCTTTTCGTGTTCTAAAAAGAAAAAAATATGCATATAATAATAATAGAAAAAAGTAAAGAAAAAATAAAGCACAGTTTGTGAAAACCAATTATTGGCGCAACATATATGGGGCTAAATGTATATGATATGACCCCAAGAGGGGGCATATATGGGCCTAAATGTACATGTAATGTGTAAATATATATGTAATAAGGTCGACTTAATGGTAAAGGGGCCTGATGTGCAAGTGTGAATAGGTATATATAGAGATCATGTATTCATTATTGTGATATGGGAATTGTGAAGTATGAATGGTATTTGGTTATTTGGAGGGGGTTCCCCTATTATTTAAGGAGTTATTGTGTAACTTATCTATCTTGGAGTTGTGTTCCACGATCACATTTTATACATGGTGTGTACTTCTGTTATGTTATGATAATTTAAGCATTTGGTCCATTACATTTGGTTTCATAGCATTGATCCTAGGGTTTTTCTTTCTCAATACAGTCATTTTGGAATTTTCGCTATAACTTTGTTTCGGAGCCACTTCAAAAGTATAAAACTAGAGGATCTGAGAATAGTTATCATAGTACCGATAGTATGAATTTCAACTTCTGGGTTATTGTAATTTTGGAGATACACTCTATGCAAGATAGGGTTTTTGACTAGTCCTGTAACTAGTCTCAAATAGGTTCCGGGTAAAATAGTCATAAATTTGTCATCGAATATCCAAATTATGTGAGATAAATTTAATTGGAACAAGTATAGTTGGTAGTATTTCTGGTACAATTTTCATAATTAGATGTCAAATATTGTGCACGTGGCAAGTTGTACAAGTTCACTCTTCTCAAAAGGACAAAAATCAGCAAGGTGTAGGAAAGTTACCAAAACTTTCATTTGACACATCCAATTTTGGTAAAACCTATGGCATTGTAGAGAAGACATTTCATATTACTACATGTCATAATTTCATACTCAGAAGGGAGAAAATTGCATATATACATCAAAAGGAAGGTCAGTTAGGAGGACATACTCCAAATCAGGGTTTTCAAAGGTATGTTCACTTAAAACTATCATAACTTTTGATTGAAATGTTTGATTGAGCTGATTCAAAAGCCATTGGAAAGATTAAACCTATAATATTATATGGGAACGAGGATTATAACTATTTGAGATAATTATCCTTAATATATTGAGGTTGTAAGTTGAGGATTATAGTCAGACCTCAATTAAGAATCAATGGCAATACCTAACTTTAGTGGAGATGAAGATAAAGATGAAATCAGTCCTGGGGAATGGTTAAGAATGATAAGGAAAAATTGAAATAATATTTCTTTGGTAGGTATTTATTTGAATGGTGAAGCTGGTAATTGGTGGTATAGCCTTGATGAAGGTATTAGACGAAGCGTCGCATGGGAAGTATTTGAAGAATTATTTTCAAACAAATGGATCAAGGACTCAAAAATGGAGAAAATGTATAGAATTCAAGATTAGTTAAGGAAGATATCAAGAAGAAAAACGATGAGTTTTCCAAGATGAAATCCTTTAATGAATCACTCATTAAGGAGATTAAGAACTTAAAGCAAGAAAAGAATAGTAAATTAATGTGGGAAAAGGATGAGTCAAGGGAAGATTTGAAAAAAAAAGATGAAGAGATATGTATATTACAAAACCATAATAAAAAACTATTGGATGAGGTCAAGAGATTGAAAGAAGACAAGAAGAATTGTCAAAATCAAGAAGAAAGAAGGATCTTGGATGAAGAATCTACCAAAAGACTTGAAGAGGAAATTTACAAGAAGGTTGAAGAATCCCGCCTAAATACTGATGAGGTAAAATAAAAAATGCAATCCAGAATTGAAGAAGGACATCAGAATTTGATAAATGGGGTGACATTGCAGCTTCAAAAGGAGAAAGAAGACAAGATTCAAGAAGGTTACCATAAGATACTTGAAGAAGTTGAAATCCATCTAGAGTATGTACATGCCAAATATGATGGTATTATCTCCAAGGCTATAGTAATCAAAGACCAAGAAAAGATGATCAAGGATCCCATTGTCTATGAAAAGAAGATAGATGGAATGGGTGTGAAAAATGAAGAAAACCCGTCAAATGTCAAACCATATCGACACCCTCATTATCAGGAAAGATTTCAAGGAAAACAAGCATATCAATATAGACATTATCAAGGAAGAATATGGAATAATCATCAATGTTCATTGAATATGGAATCACAAAACCACTCTTCAATAAGATATTATTATAGACCTACATATACTACAAATTGGAGAAGCTTCAACAACTATACATGGAATCAAGAGAAATAAAATTATGCAACAACTAACCAACAAGGATTATGACCGAAAGTAATTGATTTTGGATGGATGGATCATCATCAATGGAAAGAAGAATGCAAGAACATAAGAAAATCATATTACTTGGTTTCATCACATGTGAAGCCTTTAATTGCAAAGCTTTGAGGACAAGGAATTTTTGGAGGGTACTATGTTATGACCCGAGGGGAGCATATATGGGGCTAAATTATATGATATGACCCCAAGAAGGGGCATATATGGGCCTAAATGTACATGTAATGTGTAAATATATATGTAATAAGGTTAGACTAATGGTAAAGGGGCCTCATGTGCAAGTGTGAATAGGTATATATGGAGGTCATGTATGCATTATTGTGATATGGGAATTGTGAAGTATGAATGGTATTTGATTATTTGGAGGAAGTTCCCCTATTCTTTAAGGAGTTATTGTGTAACTTATCTATCTTGGAGTTGTGTTCCATGCTCACATTATATACATGGTGTGTAGTTATGTTATGTTATGATAATTTAATCATTTGGTCCATTACTTCTTGTCTCATAATGATTCTTTTATTTTCATGTTCCAAAAAGAAAAGAAAAAAAAACACATATAATAATAATAATAAAGTAAAGAAAAAATAAAGCACGGTTTGTGAAAACCAATTATTAACGCAACTATGCAAGAGTTCTATTTGAAAACCAGAAATGGTGGGAAAAATTCTAAAAACTTCTCAAAATAAATCCATGACATTTCAACTCTTGTTCAACATTTTAGCATTTAATTTTTCAGCAAATAATTCAGTCTGTGATAAGCTTGCAGAAAGTCAGTTGTTACAGCATCAGATAAGGGGACAATTTTATTTTAGCCTGTAGAAAATCAACTCTCCACAACACTTAGATAGTCACAAAATTTCTTTCATAGCTACATAAATAAGTTCAACATTGGTGATTAGATTATTCAAAGCTTCATTTTTAGTAGTTTTCTTCATCAATCCTACATCAGTATAACCAACATATTTATCAACATCTTCAGTGTCTACAACATCTTTAGTCAACATTATCAACACCTTCTTCATCAACACTCTTCAACAAATTTCTAGAATGCATAGTAAAAATTAGCTCCAAAACATTGTTATAACCACAAAAACTCATTTGAACCTGTCAACATTGCAGAAGATCAAAATGGATTTCATGAAAATTGTCATGAAACTCATCTTTAGCAACAATCTTATTGTCATTACCAATTACATCAGTTTCTTCATCAGCATAGGAAGTCTTGATCTTCAACTACAGAATCATAATACTACATTTATTTGCCTCAACTTCAGTTTCAGAGATGGTAATTTAGAATTACAGGTATTTAATAATTTTTGTAATATAGAAAGTATGGACATAATCCTTGGTGTAATCCAAAACTCAAAGATTGCAGAATCCATATTCGATACACATGATATTTCATGATTACATATGTTGATTTGACAATCTCCCATGATTTACTTGTGTTGCAATAATTTAAACAAGTACAGAAAAGTCAGCATGACCAACTTCATGATTTCCTATCAAACGAAATGATCATTGATTATTTCATTGATTATTTCATCACTTGTACCAATTTCTGATTTCATTCACTCTTTCATATTCCTTCACTATGTTTTATTTACCCTCTACCATAATTACCTGCACCCTGTGACAAAAGAGCGATTTCAAAGGTCAACTTTTCAATACTGAAGTTTTTTCAATGGGGCCCATGCTTAGACATGAACCTACTGGTATTGAGTTTTTCAATGCCTATCCAAAGTGCACAAGTAGTTTGAAAAATCTGAATGGATTCTTTTTTTTCAAAAAAATCAGGGGTATGACAACGAGGTGACTAAGGAATTTGTGAGGTATTTTGATGGAGTCGAGGTACATATAGGAGATGTACAGTTGGTATTGACAGAGTCTTTCATTGCAGAAGCCACATAATTAGCCATAGAAGGAGAAAATTGGTTTAGGAACCAGAATCTCGGAGGAGAAGTGTGGAAAGAGTTCCTTGTAAATGCTAACATGGCTATGAATTGGCAAAAAGGCATACCAATGACCACATTGAAGAAGAAATGGAAGGATATCTTGTTCATTCTCCAGAAATATCTGACCTGCGAGGGAAGGTATTGGAGTAGGTCATTTTGGGTAAGTTTTTTTTAATCACGCATGAGCGGATCACGCGAAAAGTCAACAAAGGAGAAGTGCACGTGAAAGACAGTTAGCGCATATTCAGGAGAAAAAGTGCAAAAGGCGGAAATTAGTTAGGAGTTGTGGGACATTTTTTCCACATTGTAACGGGCTAAGCCCTAATTTAATACTATAAATATGTAATGGGTTTTTGGGGTAGAAGTGGCTCTTGGTTAATTCATTAAGATCGTGGTTAAGTAATGGTTAGTGGCTCTTGGTTATCTCATTGAGCTCATGGTTAAGTAATGGTTAGTATCGATTTGTTAGTTGATGAATATGAGATGAGTTGAATATCAGTCGAGAGGTATGTGTGCACTGCATCATAGAACGACATGGGAAAGTTTGGGTTTTAACTGAAGACTATTGTATGAGCGCAGTGCACACCTATTGTATGAACTGAAGATGAATGAATAATATAAGAATCCATTCGTTGTGGACGTAGCCCAGTTGGGGCACTACTGCATTTGGGTCAAATTCTGACGTTTTATTTGCAGCTTTATGGACAAAATTGTCCATATTGTGGCAAAATAGAGGAAATTTATAAAAAAAAAAATCATGTTGCCCGATAACGTCGGTCTTGCCACATTGACGTCTCTCTTGCCACGTTAATGTCACTCTTGCCACGTTTTCCACTGGAACGTCTCTCTTGCCACGTTTTCCACTGGAACGTCGCTCTTGCCATGTTTGTGAAGATGTATGTCGCAATTGTGACGTTTGTGAAGATGTATGTCGCAATTGCGACGTTTTGGAAACTAGGTTTTCCCCTCCAACGGTCACCTTAGTATGTTCACCAAGTCAAATTCAAAATACTGCTTGGTCACTTGGGACTTTTACGTGAATTCGCGGCGTTACAAAATCCTAAATATGTTGCATTTAGCAGGATGTTGCGACAAGTTTTCTATAATAGCGGCAGCTTCAAAGGGGTTAGGACAACTTCAACACCTCCTCAATTACAACTTGACCTCCTTCGTGCTTCATCACCATTTATATGAAGTGATACTTATTATTAGTGCTAGTTATATAATCAACGCCATAATTTTCAGAAGAGTTCAAACTACTAGAATAAAAACAATGCTCTCATCTTTCCTTGTTTATGAAAAGCAAGTCTCTTTAGGAAAGAGGTCTCCTTCTCATTAGTGATAGGAACCTTCTACTTAGTGCCTTTGATTTCTAATCTTTGTTCTTATCCACGGTCCCTTTCATGCATTTCTTCTTTTTGTCCTTTCCTGTCTACTTCTTGTTTTTGGCAGTTTCTTCTTATCACTTCCTTTAATTTGGATCCTATCAATGAAGTTTGCCTCCTTTATTTTGGGATGTGATAAATGGTGTTCCTCCTTATGCCTAAAAACCATGTGGATCTCCTTGTCTAGATTGAAGCCTTCAATATTTTGAACATGTTCGTTCTTTTCCTTGCCCATAACAGATCCTATA
Source organism: Picea sitchensis (assembly GCA_010110895.2). Taxonomy (NCBI): domain Eukaryota; kingdom Viridiplantae; phylum Streptophyta; class Pinopsida; order Pinales; family Pinaceae; genus Picea; species Picea sitchensis. Next base: position 119,258 of record SNQJ01S0010914.1, read on the forward strand.
TAACTTTATGAACAATAACTTGGGAGAATGTCTCTACAATGGGGGTATTTTTATACCACTATTTTATCTTTGTATACCATGTGTTTACATAGGCTCTCCAATGGTATTTCATTTGGATTCTTATTTCATCTCTAGCTTTGTCTTCTAATTCATTCTATTTAATCAGAACCGTCAATAACTTTAACTTCTTGAATACTCCCTTTTGTCTCGTCCATTGATCTTGGTTGCTCTGAATACATATTTTCCATGGGACCATTTAGCCGACCTATGAATCATCATCAGCTACTACCGTCATTTGTGATCTTGTGTTCTATCTAAATCCTATTACAATTTTATGTTTCAAATATTTCAATCTAGAACAGTCCCTTGCATCGTAGTATTATCGCGACCATATATGTAACACACATTTTTCTGGCAATGTTGAAATACAATTATATATTGTGTCCCCAAGATGCACATGTGACAAACTTGAATGATTTCCTTCCTATGGAAAGGGGTAACAATATAAGAATTATTGTCACGGGCTTGTCCTCATAAGACATTTCGATCATGTCTTAATTCTAGATACTAGTGCCATCCTTGAAATATTTTTAAGTATTTTTGGTTCTTTTTATTGTTTGGGTATAGTCCTTAGTTCTTTGGGTTATGCATATTGTCATTCATGAATGTTCATTGGTGTCGCATGTTCAAAAAAGGTTGAACTTGTTCAGTTTTTGGATTACTTATCACTATTTTTATTTATTCATATTGTATCTTGTTATTTCCCTTCCTAACCATTTTAGGTTCATGGCACTTAGCTTCAAATGGTTTGTTATGGGTGAATTTCTCCTTCTTTTTCCTTTATATTGTGTTAATGGCTTTTTCCATCTTATATCTTGAGGGCTATATCAGGGGCTTCTCAATATGACTTAGGTTGGGTTCCTTGAATGTGTGATTAGATGGGATGCCAAAGACCTAGGATGAACAAATTGATTTCCATGAGCTCTGAGAATTGATACTTGAAGTTGTCCAAATATATCCTTCAAATAGGAACCATAATTTTGGATGGTTTCCCTCACAAGTGTCTAGTTCCTCTAAGCTTAGAAAAGTTAAGGGTTTGTCATTGAGATATTTGTAGACTTCCCAAAATTGGTGGACCACTTCATCCAAATTATTAAGGAATAGTTGCTTACTATAAAATGGGCCCCTTTATAAAATGGGAAATATTCAAAGTCACGACATTCCACATAGTGACTTTGAATATTTCCCATTTTATAGAGGGGCCCATTTATAGTAAGCAAACATCTGGGAATAGCTGAGAACCATCTTAAAACCTATGAGATGTTATTTTACTTGGAAGTCTGACAAACAAGACTCCTCTAGTTGCAACCCTGAATAAATGGGTGAGCAATGTGAATAGTGGGGGAGATAATTTCCAATAGAAATACATGCCTCCCAAGAAACTCTTCAAATTTGTGGTGTTAGTGGGAATGGACATGTCCTTCAAAACCTAGACTTTGTAGGATCTACATGAAGTCCAGTCTCATCGATCACAATAGAAGTTTGAGGGGTTGGGACAGATCAGAGCCAGTTTCTTGAAAACAAAATATCATCTAAAGTAAACCAACAATTTACCAAGATGTGGGATGATGATGATCCTCATGAAAGTGGCATGACCATAAGTGGGGCCAAAATGAATAACCAACCATTCATAGAGACCAACCTTGGTGTTGAAAGTTGTCTTCCCAACATTTATACGTTCCATCCAAACTTTATGATAGCTTGAAGAGAGATCAAGCTTGGTGAAGTACATGACCCTTGAACAAATCAAGGTCATTAATACGGGGAACCGGGAAACAATTCTTCATAGTGACCTCATTTAGGGCAAACCTTATAATCTATGCAAAGTGGCCACTCAAATTGCTCCTTCTTAGTTACTAACAAGGTAGGAGATCCACGTGAGAATGTGTTTGATGTTTTTGGTAGCTGCGTGAGGTATTTTCCTCCTGGAAAATTTTTCTTAGGGAAGAAGAAGATTCCAGAAGTCAAAGGAGACCAATGAATGGTTGAAGAACACTTTCGAGGAAAATAATAGGGAACTAGAAGACCACAAAGAGAAGTTGGCCCACAGAAAATAATAAAGTAAATTTGAAGACCCAAAATAGAAGTTGGCCCTAGGCAGTAGAATTAGTATAAATACAAGTATGGATTAGTTCATTTGTACAACCACAAAGTTCTCATACAGTTACAACCCACATCGTTTTGAAGTGCAACCCGCACATAAATCCCTTGTTGCTAGTTAGCAACCCATGTGCACCCTCAAAATGACCAAATAGAAATAAATAAAATTCAAATTGCATGGGCCTCGAGCATAAATCACAAATCTCTTATTTATATGTTCTAAAAGTGGTTCCATCTGTTGGACCACTTTTTGAACATATAAATGAGAGATTTGTGGTTGGGAGGGACACACCCTTATGCTAGAGAAAATTGGCTAGACCTTGTTAAGATTCCTTTCCATAGGTTTTCTCATTGTGTGGGACCAGCCTTGGTTCTGGAAGTCTAGTAGATTTTAAGTGGGGTGTTTTGAGCCACCCTTTGTATCACTCACCAAGTAAAACTTATGTCCTTCTTAAGTGAGAGTTTTAATCAGGTGGTTGAGGATGAGAGGGCAAACTTAGTGATGGAGGTATGTCTTTTGATATGATCAAGTATATTATCTTTTGTTGCTCACTTTTGAATCATTTATATATAGATCTATCTTCTCCCTCCCCACAATTCCTTGAGTCATTTTGATTATATGCATTACGTTAGAATGTTAGGAATTATGGCTAGACTACTAACCTAAACTTAGTTAGGGTTTCATGTTTATAATCTATTCTATATTATTATAAAATGTTAATTGGAAAATGAGGAGGTATTATTATTTAGTGGAATTATTGTAGGTGTAGGTGATTTGGTGCTAGAATTTTGTTAACCAAATTGCTCATGGAGATCAAGCCCAGATGTTAGTTATAATGTATTCTTCTCTCTCATTTCATGGCATTTCAAGCATTAAACATTAACTCTAGCAAAAGATAGACTACATATCTATTGTAATTTTTGTCAGTGAGACTAGAACCCTACCCTCTCACCAAGGATCATAACCTATCCTTGTAAAATCCTAAAATGGAATTTGGAACTCCACTTGGGAGGTATTTGAATTCTTATCACGGGTTAGATTTTCAATTTCTTATAGGTTTAGATTGTAGATTCTATTGACCTTAGTGGTTTGTCTCTTGGTAAAGTTAGGCACATAGAGTAAATTGTTGTTTCATGCTTACACTTTTAATTTTTTCTCCCCTTCTTTGTATGTGCGCGTGGTCTACAATGTTGATAGTAGTGCATAGTATGTGGGTTGCACTCAACAACCAACACACACTTTCTTGTGCATGCTAGCTATTTTTTACAACTTGCATGTAGTATGTAGATTGCTCTTTGGCAATTTGAGCACATGCCTATGGGAATTGAAAATTCTCAAGCCTATTAAATTATAGATCTAATGTTTAGTGTTTCCTTTAAAAGTAGGGAGTATTCTCCGTGCTTTGAGACCTGGTATAGTCAAGTTAATTGGTGTCATTTAGTTTTATTGTTTACAAGTTTCACATTGAAAAAAATGGGATAATTGAATTGGAGATTGCATTTCCAAAGTTAATTCATCGAAATAAAAAGTGCAGGTGTGTATGTGTCTTGCAATTTTGTTATCGGTAGAGTGATCTTGAGTCTGAAACGATGTCTCAATTTCACTATATTTCCTTATTTGAGTAATCAACATCCCTTATAAGTAACACTAATCTAAAAACAAATAAACTCAATTTTATATTTAGAAAATCAATAGTAGTCTACGTTAGGGCATTGGTGTAGGATTGGAGAATAATTCTCCAATTACAAAGTTAGGCTTAGAATTGAATAAAGAATGAGTACTTGAGATTCTAGTAGTAGCAAAATACTTGTGCACCTCTAACGGGTCAAGCACTAGGTCAAGCAAGTTAAGTGTTGAGATTATCCCCCTCACACTTAGTTAGTGGGCTGATGAATACTATAGGACTTATGTAAAGTTGGAAAGTTACTCGGGGTGATGCCTTCTTTCTAAAGTTCCATCCATAGGATGAAGTAATGTATATCCCTGCTCAACGCAAAAGATTTACCTATGATTGTTCCCCTTGGATACCAATCATGAATTGGAACCATTAGTATCTTTTACTATATTCCTCTAAGGTGAATGCAAGTGGGAAGTGTTTGAGGGACCTAAGGTAGATATTGAACCTCAATCTCAACTCCCTTGGAGGTTCCTATCTTCACACTGAATATTACACCTTGGGTGATTGTTTCTTAAAGGTTACTATAATTACTTCTTGCACTTTCTTTGGTTGGACTTAGGCCCTCATCATCATAGGCTAAACATCAAAGGGCCATTTCTTTCATCCCTTTACTAGTTGTACTTAGGGACTTATTGACATAGGATGTCTCTTGGAAGGGTGGGTTTGCTCGTTATTATCTTTTTAGGTGTTTTGTACTTCAATGTTATTTTGTGTTGTGATTATATGACCATAGGTTTCAATCGCTTGATCTTCGCGATATTTCATTTAAGTCTTGAATTCAAAGTAGGTGAATAGTTTCCTCATTGATCAAGGAGGAATCATGGTATCCCTCCCAAAATCATATATTTTCTTCTCATGAGGTGCAAGTTGGATATCCCATAACTCCTGGTGAGTGATCTTGAGGAAGAAGTAGTGCATAATTCTTTAAATAGCCATGTTAGAGAAGAGTCTATTCAACAAGATCTCCCATCCCACAAATACGTAACAACAAAGGTTATGTGATCTTGATATTCAAATTCACTTAGGGAATTTAGGGGCTCCATGCTCTCCTACCAAGATGATTTTGTCCCTCAAGAGGTAAGGATCTTTTTGACTCTTCTTTGATGAATTTCAACCCTTCATTAGTTGAATTGTAGGGTCCTCTTGTTATTCAAGTGGGTGACTTTACCTAGAGATTTATCTAGTTTTCACCACAAAATTCATCATTCTTAGTTGGGGATGTCAAATGTTGTGGGATATTCAATTGTAGGGGTGCCAACACTACTAACCCTGGTGTTCTATTGGGGGCACCAATGTTTCCATGGGGTTATAATCTCTACTAGTTAGAGATTATAACCCCATGCCAAGATTCCTTAAAGAAGGGGGTTGATTTCTCTTCGAGAATTCCATTTGTTAACCCCATCCTTAGGTTTTCCTAACTTTGGTATGCCATGTAGAGGGGTGAAAACATTATTGGTTCTAGTTTTCCTTTGGGGACACAAATGTCCTTGGTGTTGTATTCTCCGTCAGAAGGGGTTTGTTTCTTATTTTTTAGAATCCATATGGGGATCATGATTGGTATTAAAAGAATTGTAGATCTTTTCATCTTTCATACAAAACATTTATTTTACAATTGCGCCCAAAAAAATACTCGCGCCTTTTCAAGGAGACTCATGCCCAACTCAAGGTGCCATTGGGAGTAAATGTGAATTTTTGTCATTGAACATGTGGAAGGTGTTGAAACAAGTTGGGCTAACACATCAATGTCCAATGAGGTGGATCCTATAGTACTTTTATAAATGGGGATCCTCTTCAGGGCTCTCTCCAGGGTCTCTCATTAGATTAAAATGCATTGTTACAAGGTAGATCCTCTTCGAAGCTATCTCATGTACAATGATCTTCAATGATGTCCTTCAATATTGCTCCAATGGTTCTCCTTAATCCTCCATAAGCAACGGGGAAATTGTGTACAGAGGAGAAAATTGGGCCTTCCTTTGTTTGAGAAAAACTAATCCAAGATCTCTTCAAATCTTCAAGACCAATCCAAAAATCATTAAGCTCAATATAAATGCTATCGGAACTCATGTGGAAAGAGGAACATTTTTACACATGTTTCTTATATGTTTTGAATCTTCAAGACCAATCCAAAAATCACTAAGCTCAATATAAATGCTATCAATCTCACGTGAAGAAGACATTTTTACATGTTTCTTATATCATTGTCAAGTTTTTACATAAAGAAAGAGTCCACAATCTAGAATAATCCCAAAATATATGTTCTTTAGGCAACTCAACAATGATCAAATAGGACTAAATCAACTTTGGGGTGTGTCTTGATCAATTGAGCATGTGAGGGTTTTGTCCCTATTTCTACACCCTTTGAATAGCTCTAGAAGGGAAAATTGTACATGTCAACTCCTATGCACAACTTTTGAAGGAAAGGGTACACCCTATAATTAAATCAAACAAAATGCTCAAGAGTTCCAAAGTTTTGGAATAAATTGGATACTATTTCAATTAGATTTTGGAATTTTGATCTTAGGTTTATGTATAACCTTGATCTGCATGTAGTTCCACTATGCCCATAGATTTTGGAGGTGTTTTAATTGACCCATAACCTTACAAAAGCCTAAAATTCACCGAATAGATGGGAACCATGAAGATCCATTTCAACGAGGGCTACTAGGAGAAGAACTTTTCCCCTTGCTTATCAAGCACCTTAAAAGAGTATAACTTTAGTGACAATGTGAAACTTTGATGGTTCAAGACAATACTTTCTTGTGAACAACAACATTTGGTTTTGTGGTGTGGAGTTGTTTGGCCACCTTAGGGATTGTTGGCTCTAATTTGCAGACTTGGGTCCACTTAAGTGTTCAACAAAGGCTGATGTAGTTTAGTGTTGACATTTTCAGTGCATGTACGCGTCAA
>SNQJ01S0010915.1:0-34212 GCA_010110895.2 Picea sitchensis
GCACCATATCTTTCAAAATATCCAATCCAAAAAAGAGAAATAACAAAACTATTACAAGATAATTGGAAAAACATTTATTCTCTATATATGCAATGGTTCTACCATTTGCAACTAGTGAAAATGCTTATCATGGACTAGGGTTTCCCATGGTATCTTTGGGAGTGGATCTATCCTCGAATTGGGTGGTCAATGGTTTCTCTTGGTTTTATGATGTGTGGAAAGGATTGGTGTATCGTATGCCAATGTGTATAGAGGATATTGAATGGTTGTTTCCCTAGTGAACTTGGCCTTCTATATAGTTATGGCATGATTTAGGGGTAAGTTCCTTCCTCGATGATTTAGGATATATTCATATTATAGGGTTAGTACATGTGATAGCTCCCCCTTTCTCAATGGTTTTATGATTATAAGAAAGGGATGACATTTAGAGATATCACTACTCCTCTCTCAAAAGCTTTCAATACATTCCTTGTTTAAGATTTCTCTATAGGATTTGGTGGTGGTTATGCTATGATTAATGGATTTCATTAAATTTAGTTGCACCCTTGATACTTCATCCTTGCATGTGATGTTTAGGGAATACCTAGGTTGAAGGTATTAGACTCATATGTATTTAAAAATTTCAAGGACTATCAAACATTCTATTCTTGGGTAGGTGTCTTTTCTGATGACTATTGCATTAATTTTTTCTTTTTTGATACTTGGAAAGATGCTTAATTGACAATTTCTCTGAATTCCCAATAAAAAAAATGAGAATTTTGAATAAAGTCTAAGTATTCAGCATATCACTGACTCAACCAAATGTATTCAATTCTATATCAAAAATCAAACTGGTGAAAAAGGTGTGGTGAGGACGCCACTAGAATTATATCACCTCATGCCCCTCATTGTCATGGTGTGTAGTAACAACCACTCTACATTGTGATGAACACCCCTATTTCATCAATTACAACCACTAGGTGTGGAGTTTGTCTCTAAGCACTATATTGTTCCACTCTAGCTCTTGATGGATTCCCATAGTTGGAAAGATACCACCTCCATCTATAGAAAACTAAGAGCCCAAAAGAAATCACCAAGTTGAAGAAAAAGGACAATAATACCCTTGATTGGTTAGATACAACACTAGCCTCATGCATGCATGAAAACATTGTTCAATTAGTTACAAAATTGTTCTAATCAGTTCACAATTTAGACAATTCTCTTTCTCATGGTAGGAATTTTGAATAACCCACAAAACATATATATTCACACAATTCTAATTCTTAAGCAATGAACTCATGAAAATGATCCAAAATGCATAGTCACCTTGAACACAAGGAAAGCCACTATTTTTATAATCTTTCAAAAGATAAAAAAAATCCATCCCAATAATGTATCACATCCTTCCATGTAATGTACCATATATATTATAATAATAAGAAAAAAAATATTACAACAATTACTAATGGAACAACAAAATATATAGAATCACAACACCAAAAATGATACCTTTATTGATACAAATCCAAGTTCACTTACCTCTTCAAAGGGGAAACCTTTAGCAGAGTAGAGCTCTATTATAATAATTATCAAGAAAAACCTTTATCATGCGTTCTACTCCTATTTATTCTAATTATATCTTCTAAAGAACATTCTAGAGGAAGATCTTTCTAGAATCATAATATGCTATTAAGTCTTCTTACATTAGACTTGTTCATATTATTAAATGAGAATTATTAACTAATGTTTGTCTTTATTACTTAGAAAATATATTATTCTACCTATGTGAGGAGTTGAGGAGGTTAGGTCCCTAACATGTCCCCCCCCTTGAAGAGAAACATTTTCCTCATGGCTTGAGATGAGTAAATTGTTGTCGAATGGAACTCAACACCTAGGTGGCACATTCTAGAGTTGTATCTTTCCACGAACTAACACTTTTTTGATGGTCTCTAACGAAGACTACGCTCATGCTGGTCCAAGACCTCTTGGGGCTACAACCAAATTGAACCTTCTTCATCCAACTCAGGGAGACTGGTTTGATTATGGCTCTTAGTTCCAATCACTTTCTTTAAGCATGAGAGATGAAAAACATAATGGAGCTTAAAATAACTAGCTATCTTGTAGGCAACAGGCCCCACTCACTTGAGAATTGTATAAGGACCATAAAATTTGTAGGCATGTTTCTAACAGTGTTCAACTTTGAGTGAAGTTTTATTATAAGGTTGCAAATGAAGAAAATCCTCATATCCTTCAGTGAAGAATGAATAATGGTCACTCGAACTATAATATTGTTGTCAACGTGTTGAACCTTGGAGAAACCTGACATATATAGAAATAATGATGGATTTTTCTTGTAGACTGCTTCAAAATGAGTCATCCGAGTGGCAGTATGGTAAGATGTGTTGTACCACCATCCATCTAGGGATAACCACTGAGGCCACTGATTTTTTCGGTTCGATGCATTTAAAACCACAAATATGCTTCCAAACACTTGTTATGAAGTTCAGATTGTCCATCAGTATGGGGATGATCAACGGTGCTGAGATGCAATTGGGTTCCTTGGAGCCTCCATAATTCCTGTCAAAAATTACTGGTGAAAGTTAGATCTCGGCTAGAGATAATAGAATGAAGCATGCCATGGAGTTTGAATATATTATCCATAAAACTTTTAGCCACTATGGATGCGATGAACGAGTGTTGAAAAGAAAAGAAATGAGCATATTTGGAAAGATGATCTATTACCACTATGACGATTAAATTATTCCTTTATTTAGGTAAACCAAAAATCAAATCCATAGAAATATCCCACCAAATAGAAAGAGAATCGAAATTGATTGGAGTGTTCCTAGAGATTTTAATGTTTCTCCCTTATTGAATGGATAGGTATCCCATTCAGCCACAAAGGTGCAAATGTCCAGTTTCATACTATCCTAGAAAAAATAACATTTGACCCTTTCATAGGTTTCGGTAAACCATGAATTCCTAGTCATGGATGAAGCATGCAACTTAGAGAGAACTATGCATTTATGGTTCGATTTTTTTCTTAAATACAAATTACTTTTATAGTGAAGCTCTTTATTGTGCCAAGAGTACCATGGAAAATCTTGAGGATACTATTGCAATTTTTTTATTAGGATCGAATGTTTGTGGTCTTGCAACCATTCTTGTCAAACATCTTGAAGCCAGTTTGCTAAAATGAAGGAGAGGGAAAAGAGGGACCCTTCTTATAAATATTTCCTTGAAAGAGAATCAACAACCAAATTCTCTTTTTGCTTCGTGTATATGATGTCATAATCATATCCAAATATATTGGTCACCCATTTTTGTTTCTTTGAGGATGAAATTATTTGTTCCAGAAAATACTTGAGGCTATGATGATTGGTTTTAATTTGGAAATGTTTCCCAAATAAATAAGGACACCAAAGATCCAATAAATGAAGAATAGACAACACTACCTTTTCATTGGTTGAGTGGCCCAAATTTAGCTCTGATAGTTGTTTTCTAGTGAAATCCAAAGGTCTACCATATTTCATTAGGACTACCCCAATTCGTTTCCCTGACACATTGAATTACAAGACAAAAGTCTTGGTGAAGTCATGTATTTCACGTAGAGGGGTTGTGCACATGGTATATTTCAAGGCTTGGAGGGAAGATAAGATATTGAACTCAGCCTGAAAGAATTCTTTTTAAGGATTGTGAGAGGAGCTGAAATTTTTCCATAATTCCAAACAAGCTTGCAATACTATCATGTTAAAACTAGGAAACCAAAAAATATTTTAAGAGTTTTAGGGAGAGGGAAATATGTCATAGCTTTAATTTTATTAGGCTCCACTTGTACACCATCCTTTCCTACAATATGACCTAGGTACTCAAATTCAGAATCACCAAAAACACATTTAGATTATTTGAGAAAATGATTGTTCTTAGAGAATATATGGAGAACTTGATTCACATGAGAGAGATGGGCTTGCCAAGTTTTACTGTAGATGACAATACCATCAAATAAAACTAAGAAAAAATGATGGAGGAAAGGACAAAATATATGATTCGTGAGACTTTGAAAAGTGGAGGGGGCATTACAGAGGCCAATGGGAATGAACAAGAATTCATAGTGATCTCCATGAGTTTTAAAGAAAAATTTGGGGATTTCTTCCTCTTTCATGCATATCTACTGGTATCCCAAACAAAGATCAAGTTTTGTAAAGTATTTGTCACCACTCAATTCATCGAAAAGGTCATGAGTGAAAGGAATGAGAAATTTGTCTTTGATTGTGACCTTGTTGAGAGAACAAAAATGATGACACATGCACAAAGTGCCTTCTTTATTGAGTACCATGACTACTAGAGAAGAATAGGGGATGGTGCTATGATAGATAACATCTCCTTCTAGCAATTATTGAACATTTTTAACAATTTCATTTTTCTAGGAAAAGAGATGACGACAAGGGAGAACATTAGAAGGAAGAATAACAGGTACTAGAGGAATGGAATGATAATGGGAACCATGGGAAGGGTGAAGTCCATTAGGAGTGTTAAATATAACTTGGTTTCAGGAGAGTATAGATTGGAGTTGAAGGTGAAAAAAGGGTGACTTAATGGTTTGAATGGTATAGAGTTGGGAAATAATTCAAGAGTGACATTTTTTGAGAAGATCTTCCATTCGATGGGAACTAATGATATCAAGTGAACCTATTTTGATGACTTGGAATTTATAATGTTGTTGCTCCTATTGGAATCCCATGTTTAGGTCCTTAATTTCCATGATGAAAGGGTTGAGAGTGTGTAACCATTGCACATTGAGAAAAATATCACAACCTCCCATGTCGATATAAAACATACGAGATTTCCGGTGGTACTTACCAATTTGTAAGCACAGATTTTCACAACACCTGCCACATTTCATGGAACCTCCATTGCAAATCGTGATTTGAAAATTGTTGACTACAAGGATAAAGAAATTGATTTCTTGGGAAATATGATGATGAATAAAATTATAGATGTTGCCACTATCAACTAGAATTATGACCTTCATGCGCTTAATGTATCAAATGAGCTTGAGGGTTTGGGAAGAAGAAAATCCCGTGAGGGCATGGAGAGAAATCATTGGTTCAAAATCAGATGTATTATAGGGTGGAGTAGGATCATCTATTGAGGGTAGTTCTTCCATTGGGGAAAATTCAGCCTGATCGTCATCAACATCCTCAGAAATGGTCATAAAAAGGTTATTTTCCTTACACTTGTGACCCAAAAAATATTTTTCATCACAATTATAATAAATACCCTTGAGTTGGAGTTTAACCATTTCTTCCTGAGTTGATTTTTGGATCTTGATAGGACTGGCATGAGGGGCAAGACTGGTAGGTTGAGGGAGAGGATTAAAATAGGTTTTTTGGTTATGGGAAAAGACAACCTATTGTGCTTCCTTGGCACTTTCAGTAAACCATTTCTCAGAGTGAGACATGAGGAAGGCATAAAAAATTCCCTCCATTATGAAACACATGTGAAAAAAAGTAGAGATAAAGTCTTCCATGGTACCAAACTATTCAACTCAGTCAAATGACCTAGATGGTGTGTCACTGTCAAAGCATTCATAAGGTTCGACCACAAACTGTTTCCAAGAAACATACTCTTGGCATGATATTTTATGCCATTTTCATCATTTATAGTCTTCAGGATCCAGATAGAGGACACTGCAATGAATTTTGAGAAATTCGTCAGTGATTCCATGTAAGGAGAAGTAATGTTCCAGTTGGGTGACACAACTAGTGGGATCTGAGCCATCAAATTTGTTCACCTCCACTCGTGGAAGATGTCAATCACAATGAAGGGGGTTCGAGTGAAAAGTATGGGAATTGGAGGAAGAAACACTTTCTGGGTTAGAGGGTTTCTTAGATGAGGTAAGGCTTCCAGGAATATTCAGTAATTGCATGATCTTGGCAACAAAGGATTCAAGTTTGTTCTCGATGTGGGCATTGATGTCTCGCTTCATGTCCTATTTCACCTCTTCCATTTTGGTGTCTATGGTTGAATGCATGGAGGAATTGATGGTGGAAATATTGGCATTGATGTGTCTGATTTCCTTCTAGGTCATGGAGTTATCATATGATAAGGCATTGAGGTGGTTTTCAAGGTCTTGGTTGTGGGTGTGGGCATGGTGAAATGGAAACACAAGAATGGGGCGGGTGGGTCCGCATAGAAAATGGGTTATTGGTGAAGGATACCACTACAATTAGTGAAAAGAGAAGAATCCAATGGAATATGTGGGAAATAAGGGGGTCGGAAAGAGTGGGTGGGTCCACATTTTTTTTTATTACAAGTGATAAATACCACTGCGATTAGGGAGAAGAGAGGAAACCAATGGGAAAGGTATAAGATAAGGGTGTTGGTGGGACCACTATACTCTCCTTTTTTTTAACTACTGTGAAGTTATATTGCGGAGTGAAGAATACTCCAGTGCCTAAATTCCCAAATAGTTAACAGGGAAAAGTGTGTAGGAATTTATCCCTTCTGTTTATTTTATGTTATGTTCCATTCCCAAGGGTTAGGGTTTGCAAGGGTCAAGTACAAACAAGGGTTTTCCCTGTGCTATAACTCTCTGATATGCATGCGGGATCAAAAAATAGTACTCAGACCAATATCTTAGGGAACCAACTAAGATGGTTCTACTCGTATCCATACTACCCAATTACTAAGGTGCTAGAGAGTATTTTCCCAAGTGTTGTTCTCAGTCTCAATATAACGGTCAAGTAGTTGATCTAATGATATAGATCCAGTTTCAAAAGATCTAGGAAACTCCTCCCTATATACCTCACGATACGTAGGAGTGATGGATGTATATAGATTATGGTTAATCCAATACTACTCGAAGGGGTATCAACAAGACTTACATAGGTTTCCAAAGGCACTTAACTAGGTTAGAGTACATATTAAAAAAAAATTATAATAAGACCAAGCAAAGGTGAACGACAGCAAGCTGCAAACATTTTCCACGGAGAGGAAACTGAAGAAGAAAGGTTGGGCATCAAAAAATTAAATAGATGAACAAGAAAGCGATATTAAAGTTTCGTTAGAATCGTCTTCGATATTGAAAAATCAGATTTTTCAAACAACAGCTGAAGATCTGAGAAGACAAACAAGAAAGAATCATAAAAAGTATTTTTATTCAAATCATTTAATTATTTATATAGCTTTTACAGAAAATATGCTGCCCCTCTGGAAAAGGGAGGAAGGATTTTAATAATGGAGAGTTTGTCCTCTCTATTGTGCTTTTGGTGTCGGCGATACAGCCATAAACAGCAAGAAAGTCAAATATTTGCCCATCACTCTGATCGAAATCAATCGTCCATCACGAGATATGAAATAATCACAAACAAGAAAATAACACAGATGAAGCCAACGAACTGCACAAGAGTACCTGAATTTCCATCTATGAGGAGGTTTCCTCTAAGAGAAAAAACAGTTTCGGAAAAGTAGATTCCGCGGCTTTCGAGAAAACACAGCCTATCCATTCTCCATCAACTCTAGACGATTCGGAAAAGTAGATTCTGGGTATCCATTTTCCATCAATACTACACGATATACTCCATGCCTGAGTGTCTGCAACGAAGATATCATTCAAGAGAAAATATAGTATATATATTTATATGTCGGAAAACAATTATAGCGCGAGTGACATTTCGTCATGTAGTGAATGGAATTTCGGAATACTTGTTTGTCATTGTCGATAAGTAGAAGGAGAATATAAGCATTAATTATATGTTTTAAAATATCTAAATAATTATGATTTAAATTAAAAATCCATAATAGGTGAGCATGTAATAAAGGGCATTATGAATATGTTTTAAAATATCTAAATAATTATGATTTAAATTAAAAATCCATAATAGGTGAGCATGTAATAAAGGGCATTATGAGGTTTGAGAGAGAGAGAGTGGGGAGGACCTTTGGGTGGGTTGTAGAGATAATTTCCGACTCTCAAAGATTTTGATTTTTGGTTTAGAGAGAAGGGGTTTTTAAGTTTGGTCCAACAACCTAGTATGGGAGCATATACAATTTGGAAGGAAGGAGTGGTTGTTTTTGGCAAAAACATCTTTAAATGTGTAAGGAATTAGGTTATGGCAAGAGTATATTGGAGTGGTTATTTTTTTTATTTTTTTTTGGGCAAAAAGATCTAAATGGGTAAGGAATTAGGTTATGGTAAGAGTATATAGTTGATGTAAGGGTTAGTCAATGCAAAAGAGGAGGAGTTGTGAGGGCTTTGCAAGTGTCCTTTATGCAAAATATATGAGGATTCCCTTTGTCATATACTTATTTCTTGTGGAAACACAAGATTAGTTTGGAAGGAAATATAAGCTCAAATATGTTTGAGGAATGTTTGGGAGGTCCATGTGTGGAGGAGTGCTTAAAGAGGTTTTGTGAGAATTCTTTTATAAAGTTCTTGAAATTATTCCTTTTGATTGTAGGGTGGGGAAAAATGTTGGTTAGGAATTTCAAATAGGTAAGGATGCAAAGCATAGAAGGGAGGTGGTGACAAACTTGATAGATAAGTCTAGAGATTGGGCCTATTTTCAAGGATCTTCCAAAGGCGCTCCACCATCACTAGGAGTTTGTGGGATTTGGTACCTATTTGACAGTAATTTTTTGAAGTTGAAAATAGGTTTATCTAGTTGTTCAAACAACATTTTTGAGTTCAAGGAATTCCTCTTCAAAACATTTAAGTGATGGGGGATTATCAAGTGGTTATAAAATAAATGATAAAATAATAAATTGGTTATAATCCTTGGGTTCAATCCCTAATTTTTAGTGACAAATTTATTAGATAAAACAATCTATTGATCTTAATTTTTTTTATTAAAGTCACTTCGGTGAGCCTAATTTTCTTTATTTTGAAAATATGAAACAAACAATTATTACTTAAGGAAAATTCATAACTTTGAAGTTGTAGATCTCAATGAGAAATTTCCAATGGTATAACACATGCCCTAAAAGGAGTTCATAATCAAAATTTATCACAAAATATTGAAACGAGATTTCTCTCATCAGGGGTTTTCCTATCGTTGACCGTTAATTTAACCATTAGCGCACTTCGTCATATTCATAAACATCAACAAAAAAAAAACATCTTACAAATACAAAAATGAAAACCTCAAGAATCGATGATCGACATCGAGGAAGATTTCCTTACAATAATGACGGTGAAGGTGACATAATGAACTAACATGGAATATTTGAAGTAATAAAAAATGACATGTTAGGGATGTTGTGCGACACCTAACCCCATAAGTACCATTTTAAGTAATGGGGTATTAAAATTTCACTTTTTCTCGATCATCTCAATACCTCTTCTCGAGAGAATCACTATCTCTTTCTCGTCAATAATTTTCCAATCACAATCACTATGATCCAAACCAAGATATTGATCAAGATTTATGGATTCCATAAGTACTCGGGCCTCCATTGGCCCAAGGACACCTTACTGCCATGTGGAATCCATGTGGTATCTTAATACTCGTGCCATCAACCATTGTCTTATGGGTCAATTTTGTAGTGACATGTGTTACTAGTAAACCACATTGGCTATCATGCTCGAATCCTCACATCATCATGATGTCAACCTCTCTCGGATGGGTCACAAGGACATTAATGCAGAGCTCTGTCTCTCCAATTGATAGATCGATGACTCCCCTCAAGTCATTGAGTCTTGTGTCATATTTCTACATTTTTGGCCACAACAGAACCTTTCTAACCTTTCAAACTCTAGTGAATGAATTAGATTTGGCCATGTCTATATCTAACTATCCATATCAGAGTCTACTCTCTAAAGGTTTTTTTGTCCTCCGCGAACCACTCTTGTCTTTCCAACCATTCCACTGGTGACATGTGTCGGCCCTAAGCACACATTAACTGCCACCTGTACTAACATGTGGCTCTGCCACTTCCTTCTACCTAGGTTAACATGTGGTATTCATAACTCAACACAATGTTCTATCTCAAGAACCTCGAGTCACCTTGACATGTGGCACAGTCTTTGCTAGAAAAGTGGTACCCTTTCCACCTAACACACCTAATTTGGCTTTCCACATATTCTCACCTATAGGTGATAAGTCATCATGACACATGGCACAATCCTTGCTTGAAACGTGAAACCATCCACATCACCCTCTTAATCCTTTAGATAGGATATCAATGGTCTAGATATCCTTTTGAATTTCCTTTGATAACAACAGATCAATGGTCGATATATCCACTCAGAGTTCCTTTGTCCATGGTAGATCAATAGTCCATATCTTCTCTCGAAATTCCTCCATCCATGGTAGATAAATAGTCCAAATATTCTCTTGGAGTTCCCATGTCCATGATAGATCAATGATCCAGATATTCTCTTGGAGTTCCTCCATCCATTATAGGTAAACATTCCATATCTTCTCTCAGAGTTTCTCCTTCGGAGTGCATTTCCTCTGAGACTACAACTTACTTCGAACGATACCCTGCAATGAACAACTAGGATCTACTATCTGGCCAGATTGACGACTAAGATTAAATCCTGCTACTAAACTGATTAAGGGTGTATATCTAACCATCACTCCAATCAAGTACCATGATCCTCTATGTAAAAAAGAGATTTTACAAGGATCTACGCCAGATAATTTATCTTTCCTCTACATTGATCAATGGTTATGATCTTATCAGAGGGATTCTTCTAAGAGATCAACCATCCATGTTACACTCGATTTCTCCTGGAGTGGATAGATTTGTTGAAAATTATTGATATTTATCCTCCCCTTCAAATCAACGGTGGTAAATTATCCCTAACTCTATGTTGGTTCCTTGACTTGTTAACTTCTAACTTAAGGACTTATCCAATTCCAGAGTTCTTCTAGGTTATTTATAAAGGTTTATCGAGACTTCAAGGCTCTCTCCTTTCCTACAAAGAACATTAAGGTTATCCCTTTCACCATTTAAGTCTGGGTTCTCATCTCATATAAGCCATCACTAGAAGATAAGAGATTTCATGGGGAGTTAAGGTTCTATGTTCATGCAAAGGTCTTCCTCAAATACTAGGTATTTTGATACCTGACTAAAGGTTCCTTTATCCACTCCTTATATATGTGGTTTAAAATATGTCACCATTCCAGGACTTAGAGTCTTGGCTAGCTCCACATCCAAGATATAAACCCTATTTTACTACCTTGTCTGGCCTCCTTGGACCACTATTACAGTTAAGGTCCCATTCCTTCTAGAAGGAGGGTTATAGTGCTTCTTTCCTTTCACATGCGACCCATTACGACTATCATATTATTGTCGACATAGGATACAAGAACATTCAATTCTTGACCCTCTTATAGGTCCACCACTATTCAAGTGCACATACCTGCAAATGGCACATGATTGTATCCAAGTAACAAACTTATACATTCAGTTATACAATATAAGAATCAGTCATTAATTTACGAAATAGGGCAAAGCACATACATACTTATATGTTAAAAATTATATCCCTCCAACCAACTAAGTGTGTTTTCCTTTCCACCCAACAATAGAGTCTGCATGCTTAGTCACTTCGATTGCAGGCCACCCCCTTGCCTAGCCATGATACCACCATGGAATTGTTTTCACTCCCTCATTCATTCTCTCGCAAAAGCTCTCCCTCCTAGCGCAAGCCTCTTCAATGCTTATAAAATTCCTTCCTATCATCAAGCTAGCAACCTCTCAACTCAAGATGGGTTCTTGGGTTCTCATAATCATCCTGCAACAATCTCCCTTGTTTGAGACTACCCTCTTCTCCTTTGGAGGCTCAAACTTCTCTCCTTCTGTGTCTCCTGCACTTGAAAAATCCTAGGGAATGTTCTCTACCTCTCCCCAATCTTGTATCAGAAGGTGAAATATACGAGATGAATAATAATATGTGGAATATAAATATTTAGCAAGCAGTAATGGAACAACAAGATTATAGCTACAACAATACCAAAATAACACAAAAAAAAGAACATTTATTAGAGATAACAATGTTCACTTGCCTCTTCGAGGGGGAAGCCTCTAGTAGATCAGAGTTCTATTACAATAATTTCCAAGAAAAAATATCCAATACCTCCTACTCTTATTTATACTAATTCTAACTTCTAAGGAAACTTCTATAGGAATATCTTTCTAGAAGAGGAAGCTTCGATTAGGTCTTCTTAGATTGACTTATTCTCCTTTATTTATTAGGACTTATTAACTATTATCGAGATTTATTACACATAAAGAATATCCTACTAACAAATGAACCATGAAGAGGGGTTATAATTGGATCCTAACATGCCCTCCCCTTCAAAAGAAGCCATGTCATCAAGGCTATAGGAGTATAATCTATTGGAGTATGGTCGTTGTTTCCCAAGTCACATCCTCTAGTGAGGTGTGCTTCTACTTGATCAACACTTCCTTGATAGTTCTACCATGAAAATGACGTTCATGGGAATTGAGGATTGCTTCTGGTTGGAGACAAAAAGAGCCTTATTCATTTAATTCTAGAAGGATGTTTTAGACATTGCAATTCTTTCCGACCACATTCTTCATACGAGAAACATGGAACACCGAATGGATTTTGGAAGTAGATGCAAGGGCCAATTTGTAGGCCACTAAACGAATATGCTTGATGATCTGGTAGGCCCCATAAAACTTGGGTGTTGGCTTGTGATGTACCTTAGCTTTGATAGTTTTTTGTTTGTAAGGTTGGATCTTGAGAAACACCTCATCACCTTACTAAGAAACCCTTTCTGAATGATGTTGGTCCTCCTATTGCTTCATTCGATTTTGGGCCATGTGGAGGATATCCTTTAGAGCCGCTAAGGTGATTGTTTGACATTGCATCATTGTATCAATAAATTGGACCTTTGATATGCCCGAAATATATGTAGTGACTGTAGGTGGGATTTGACCATACACTTCTTCATATGGGGTCATTTGAGTGGATGTATGATAGGAAGTATTGTGCCACCATTCAACCAAAGGGAACCATTGCAACCACTTGTGTTGTTTTCTAGAAGAAAAAAACCTCAAGTAGGTTTCCAAACATTTGTTGACTACTTCCATCTGACTGGGGTTGATTGGTTGTGTTCATTTTCAGTTGGGTGCCTTGAAATTTAAATTGTTCTTGAAAATATGTGTTGGTGAAAATTGGGTCATGATCAGATACAATATAGGTAAGTATGCCATGTAACTTAAAAATATGATGAAGGAAAAAATGTGCTACTAGTGTCGGTGTGAAAGGGTGGGGTAAGGCACAAAAATGAGCATACTTGGAGAGGAGATCAAACACCACCATGACGAGGAACTTGTTTCCATATTTAGGAAGGACCGCTATAAAGTATATGGAGATGTTTGTCCACATAGAAGTTGGAATGGGTAGGGATTGTAGATCTCCTAGAGACTTGATAGTTTCACCTTTATTACATTGACATGTGTTACATTCAGTGACAAAGGGAAGGATATCCTTCTTCATGCCTGTCCACAAAAAATAATGAAGGGAATGAGCATAGGTCCTTTGGAATCCTGAATGACCCACAATAACTAATGAGTGCAACTCATTTAAGAGCCTCAACTTGAGTGCTAACAAAGGCGATAGATCCAGGAGATCCTTATATATGAGAATATTGTCCTGCCAACTATATCCAATGGGAGGATTAGGGTCCTCCTAAAGGCATTGAATTAACTAGGAGAGAGTCTATTTATTTAGCCAGTCTTTGGGTTCTTATTCAATCCAATTAGGGAACATTAAGGATAAGGAAAAGAGCCAACCATCCTCCTCATGTTTTATAGACAATGCATCTACTAATATATCTTATTTTCCCTTTTTATATATGATTTCATAATCATAGTCCAACATTTTCATCAACCACTTGTTTTGTTCGAGGGAGGATAACCATTTCTCCTAAAAATACTTCAGACTATGGCGATTCATTTTGATATGAAAATGACAACCCAAAATATATGGCCACCATGTGTGCACCGCATGGAGAATGGCCATAATTTCTTTTTCATATGTATATCTACCCAGATTTTGGCCACTCAATGCTTTGCTAGTAAAGGCCATAGGCCATCGATCTTGTGTGAGAATTGCACCTAGAATAGTGCGAGAGGCATATGATTCCACCACAAAGGTTTTTTTGAATTCAGGAGAAGCTAGGACAAGAGTATTGCACATAGACCTCTTTAACTCTATGAAGGATTTCTCAACAAAGGGTGTCCAATGAAATGGATTCTTCTTAAAAAGTTCGTTTAAGGGATTATCAATTTTTCCTTAATGGTGGAAAAAATTCCTGCATTAGCCTATTAGATTGAGAAAATCGCTTAGGATATTTAAAGTCACGGGTCTTGGACACTCTTGCATAGCTTGTATATTTTTGGGGTCCAATTTTACCCCTTCTTGACCCACAACATGTCCCAAGTATTCCACTTCACTTGCTCGAAAGGAACATTTGGTATTTTTGATGAATAATTGGTTGTGTTGCCACAAATGAAGGACTTTTTCCACATGTAGAAGGTGGCTATACCAAGTGTGGTTGTATATGAGGATGTCATAAAAAACAATGAGGACAAACTACCGAATTTAATTTTTCAATATTTTATTCATGAGACTTTGAAAGGTGGATGGGGCATTGAAAAGGCCAAAAGGTATGACCAAGAATTCATAATGTTCTTCATGAGTTTTGAGAAATTGAGAAATATCACCATGTTGGTAGTTATTCAACGATATTTCCATCCTGTGGGAACTGATGTTTTCAAGACAACCCACATGGAGACCTCTAAGGGTATAGGTGTGAGCCTCTTGGGTGAAGGTCATACATCACCCTTGATAATCGATTATGATTGGTCCTAGAGTGTGAATCCATTCCACACCCAAAAATATATCACAAACACCCATGGAAATAGAAAACATGTGAGTTTTTCAGATGATAATCACCCATTTGGAGTTTGACATTCTCACAATAACCCGCTCACTTCATTGTACCACCATTAGCGATACGAATTTGAAAATTAGAAATAGGGAAGAAAAAGAAATGGATCTCTTCAACAAGCTTGCAATGAATAAAATTAGGGGTGCTACCACTATCAATAAACACCAAAAATGGCCTATGCTTGATGTATCCATTTATCTTCAATGTCTATGTGACCAAAATACCTGAGAGGGCATGAAGAGATATGACAAGCTCCTTTGGTGTCACCAGGGAGGAAACACAATCTTCAACATGAACACTTGGTTGAACATCCTCCAGGTCAAGATCCTCATATGATGGTATTACTTCATAGGAAGAGGAAGTTGATGCATCAGTATGGATGATTTTTTTTCCCTACATTTATGTCTTGGTGAATGCTCTTCATCACAATACTAGTAAAGTCCTTTGTTACGATGTTGCGCCATTTTTGCTGGAAATACCTTTTGGGGCTTAAACGTTTGTCTCAAATATGGGATAGCCTCGGGGTGAGGATCACTGGGGAATGTAGCCTTCAGTTTTGGAGAAAGAAGGATGGTCTCTACATCCAGTGCTAATTGGCATGCCTGAAACTAGGTAGTAGGATGATGCATGCTCACATGATCCTCGATGGCTTCCTTTAAGACACTGATAAAAAATTCTAGGTAAAATTCATGTTATAAGCCCTTGGATTAGATATACAATTGTTCAAATGCCATGATGAACTCTTTGATTGATCTATTTTGGCACAACTTAGTGATCTTTCCCAAAAAATGTGATTCCCTATCAAAACATGCACAAACTACTTTAGTGAATATGTTCCAAGTGGGTGGTGTTGGATAAAATTTATTTTTCCATTGACACCAGTTCCAACGTTCTCTATCCAAGTACAGAACCTCTACATGTAGTTTTGTATCATCATATCAAATATCATGAAGGGATAAGTATTGTTCCACTTGAGAAACCCATCTGGCGGCATTGGAACCATCAAATTTATGCATGTCAACTTTTGGCACCTTATTCCAAGAGGGTGGAGAAGCCCAAGGGGAGTGAGACGAGTGAGTATACTCATAATGGGAATACCAAGGGTCCCCAGGATTGGGCTCAACATTCTTACTCTTGATAAGTTGCTCCAGAGTGTGATATTTCATGTCAAGCATAGTTTGTAAGGTGGTGTTTAGGGAGACCATTTTTTGTTCTAGGTTGGACACCTTTTCCTCCAAGGTTTCTTAGGACTGAGAGTGGGTGGTAGGCATGGTGGAGGATTAAGTAGTATAGGATGTTTTAGGAAACAAATATGTGCCTAGAATTGATAGGTACTTGGGTTATCGAGACGAAGAGAGGAATATAATGGGATAAGTGTCAAACAAGGGTGTCCCAGAAAGGGTTGGGTCTGCCTAAAAAAAGGGACTTTAAATGAAGGGTACCACTGTGATCAAAATGAGCAGAGGAATCCAATGGAACAAGTCTCAAATAAGGGTGCAGCCTGGCCCCATACTTGTTTTTTTTTTTTTTTTACTCCTGCGGAGTTATACTCCCATCTAAATAATACTCTAGTGATGAAATGGCCAAATGCTTAATAGGAAAAAATCTATAGGAATTTTTCAACCAAAATGTAGGAGACAGAGTTGCACGACAATAAATATTTTCTTATCTGTTTATGTTTCCATCCCAAGGGTTAGGTTATTCAAGGTTTCTACAGACAGGGGTTTTCCCTGTTCTATAGCTCTCTGATATACATTCAGGGTCCAACAATAGTACTTGGCCAAATATATCAGGGAACCAACTAAGGAGGCTATATTGTTCCCTTATCCATACAACTAAACTACCTAGGTACTAGAGAGTATCTTCCCGAGTTTTTTTCTCATTGGCACTGTAGTAGTGAGGAAACCGATTGGTTTATCTACAAAGGGCTTCAAGATATCTAGGATGATCTGTATACATGTGTTTTCGGATGTGCTACCACTCGAACGAGTACCAAAAGGGGTTACAAGGGTGGAAAACAATGTGCACTTAAGTACCACTTTTATTTCCTGTGTGTATGATTCCCTGACCATGGGCTTATGGGTGGAACAATATATATATATATATGTAGCTTAAATACATCAGAATATGTCTCTACCATGAAAAAAATGTATCCCACAAGTTCTTCCCAGGAAGGATCTTTGATACCACTTGCAATATACCAGCTAAATAATCATATATGAAAGAAAATTAATTAGTGATCAATAATGGAAAAAAAAGATTATACCTAGAACGCCCAATGGGGTCGGATCCAATGGTGGAATGAGACGAGTTTTTCACCATTGGGAAAGGTTCAATTCATCTGAGGGCCTAACCTGGAGCCATGGGGGCACCTTGAAGTAGTGGTTGAATGTGTGGTTKCASCATGAGATATTATATTAAATARTATCATGACCCATTCACACATAAGTGAATCAAAKCTCACCCCCATGTCCTCCAAAAWTTTTCAAACCCACAGGGGTGTAGACCGACCAGAAAGTGTCTTGTAAATGGAAGGAAATATGTAAAAATGAGGTCTTAAGTTTGATTCTCATCCYGATTTACTCATGCCCCATGCTTGYGGGYTGTGTGGACACACCTACAKGTTATAGAGGTAGCAGATGAGATTCGACCCCRTCTCACATGAGTAYRCGAAATGCCCGTTGCCTATTCTGCTAGTACAAAAGAAAAAAAACAATATTAGACCTAGAACAATACCAAAATAACACCATAAAGAGAACCTTTATTAGAGATAATAATTTTCACTTGCCTCTTCAGGAGGGAAACCTCTCACAAAGAAAATCTCTATCAAAATGATCTCCAAGAAAAATTATCCAATACCTCCTACTCTTATTTATACTAATTCTACCTTCTAAGGAAACTTCTAGAGGGATATCTTTCTAGAAGCATAAGATTATATTAGGTCTTCTTACATTGACTCATTCTCCTTTATTTATTAGTCCTGATTAACTAATGTCGACCTTTATTACATATAAATCATATCCAACTAACTAATGGACAACAAATAGGGGTTAGGATCAGATCCTAACATAAGGAACTAGTTTTCCACATGGTTCAAACTGAGAAGTGTGACATGGTACTTGATGGTATCCCTTGGCTGGTAGTTTCTATTGTCCTAGACAGGACTTCCCATAACTTCATTTATTGAGGTGGTTGGTTTCTCAACCAATGGTCCTTTTTTCATTAACCAACTGGTCTTGTCATCAATACTAAGTAGAAGTCTGAATATTCCAAAATATCTTAGCAAGTAACTTTGGGTCATCTTGACATAATGAAACCCCTCTCTAGGTTTCCTCTAGTGGTGTCATAGCATGTACTCAAAGATTCACCTCCACAGTCAGATGTTCACAATTAGAAATAAATAATAATACGTTTATATGTTTTGCATGCCATTTCATGGAAATCGTTAAATGCGATTAAATACATGCTGGGAAACATGGGTCTTGCAATCTGTTCCCCCTTAAAGGAGCATCATCCTCACCATTCTTTTCAAAAAAAACTTCCATGACATTAACTTTCAACTACTTCATCAATGTTTTCATCTTCTTGATTTGGTCCTTTCTAGACTCTTGGGATTTAGGATATGCCTACAATAATTCAAAATAACAAGTATATTTATTTTAGTTTCATGGAAAAACATTTAATTGTTGTTCACAACTCGAGGGAAAAAAAATTCACATATCAACATAGTACTTGTCTATGTAGTTCATGGATATACATCCATATGGATTTCATTCTTAATCAACTCACTCTTTTCCTTGGTATACCCATTGTGTGCATGATCCCAATGAACATATGAAACAAATTTAAAGACTCCACTGAGTCTTTCACATGAGCTACCCAAGTCTCCCCTTCCTTACGATTACTCTCCTTTTTGGGATTAGGATCAAGAATCCCCTTCTCTTCTATGCAATCCATAGGATGATCCATCTTTCCTACCTAGGATTTCTAACACAACAAGTGTTTCAGAGACTTTTTTGAGTGTTACAAATGAAATGTCCCCGAATCTTTCTCTACCGATTTATCCCTTTGTATTACAATGCTGAAATCATCCCTTCAACCTATAATGCTACAACAAAACATTCTTATGGTGATCATGACTTATCACAATGTTATCTTGTCACAAAAATGTCCCTCTTCAATACTTTCATATTTCAAAACCATTATCTCTCCTCCCTAGACAAATTGTTTCATCTCACCTATGTTCATATGTATACAAAAATTGGTGAGATACCAGTACCAACATCTATCAAATTTCAAATATGTTACCTACACATTTTTATCTTCACATTTGCATTTCATTTTGAAATGTGTTCCATATTCGAACTAGAGTTCACAAGCATGATATTTTCTTCTCATAATAGTTTGTCTCTTTACAACCAACAAGCAGTGGTCTTTCTCATGGGATTACAATATTTCCATTACCAAGACCCTCCTTCCTGCAATTCAATATTTACACATCCAAACAAACTATTAGTTTCTCATGAAGATATATTCTCATTTCAAATTTACAATGACATTACAAACTATTCTTAATTTATGCATTATATTAATTGCATCACATTTATCTAAAAATGAAATCAAACATCGTTCCTTACATATGCATCATTTCAACATACCAAGCTTTTCCAAATGAAATTCAACATTAAATGAATTTAATCAATGTGCTAATGTCCATGGCCACATTCACACACAATACACCATTGCATTGGTTTTATATAATCCCTTTTCATGTTAAGAACTCTTTTCATGGTTTGTTGGAGCTCATCCAACCTTTTACCATGTGGTTCCTTCATACACATTTATTATTACAACAAGACTATGTTTTCATGCTTTAGTCGATCATAGCCTCAAATCAACACACATGAAATTGGAAGTTTCTGATGAATGTATTCAAGCATTCTTTCTTCACTAGTAACCATGGTGCCAACATTCATGTCCACCCCATTCCTCTTTCTATCACTATTACAAATCTATAAAATAATGGGAGGTTTTTCTTCCCTACTAGGTAGTCCATTTCCTTCCCTATGATGCAAACATGCATTTCCTCAATGCATTCAATCAACCTGCTACTTATGAGGACTTTTGTTCCAAATCATTCTCGATGGGTCAAAGAATTCATGAGAAATCTATTCATGAACTTTCTTGCAACAATCTTAATCATCCTTGGCTATCAAGGTTCATACCTCAAATCAGTTGGGTTCCTCTTCCTGAATCTTACCATGCTCAAGTATGAATGGAATACAATATCCATTCAAAATAATTTTCATATGATTAAATTAAAATATCTCACAAGGGATATTTACCCAATCGACTTCAAACCTTATGCCACATAGGCATGAACACTTTTATAATTGTTTTGTCTGCCCACAACTTCTCTGATATTACCTCATCAATGGCGCTTCATGAGGACTCCTAAGTCCCTTCAACATTCTTTTCTATCATCACCCCAAAAAGTTGTCTTCCCAAAAAACTCCAATCTTTTCATACATATATCATGCCTCATCATATATCATGTTAAATAAAAATATATCATTCCTATACATATATCATGTTAAATAAAAATACATGTACCACAACTTTTAAATTAGAAAACGTTCGCATATATGTCCTAGCATATATGTATGCACTTGTCACATTATCCTCAATGTTTTTGTGACTGCAAACATAAAATAAAATATTTCAATTGTCTCTATCATCACACAAACATCAACATTCTCATGCCAAACCTTTTACATGCATGAGCATATCAATTTATCACCCCAGAGAATCACAATAGGAAACAAGAAAGAGTTAAGGTATTCTTCCACTTTTCTAATTCCTTTAGACACCTAGATATTTTCATCTGCACTGAATTATTTTCAAGTCTTCACTGCCTTTGCATAACATGGAATTTCAAAAAGGTAATTCTTTCAAACATACTCATTATTTTAGGCTACAATTTGTTTTTCATATATCCCTCCCAAAATCATTTCAGCTTGGGAAGAATTTGTTTATTGGTTCAAGTCAACTTATGGAAAACCCAAGAGTCCAACTGATCAATTAAGGGAATACAACAATATTCCCTATAAATATGGTTAAACCATTAAATATTTTAACCTTCGTTTCACCAAGATATATAATCAAATTCTTGAACTAATCTGTTCTCGAAATCAAGCTTCGTTCATGCATTATTATAATGTTTTACCTTCTCCTTATCATAATAGGCTTGAAGAAAAGGATATTGAAAATATTGGTTTCTCCCTTCACACTTCCCTAGAATATTAAGATCATCTTGAAATAATGGGTCTTCCTAAGGGAGACTTGGTCAAGAAAACACACATGTCTACCATTCTATATCTCATGAAAGATATGAATAATAGGATGATAGCCTATGAACGAAAAGGAATTTCCTCTTCCTATTCCCCCGAGGCTTCTTATTATTCCCTAACACCTTTTAGAAATACTAATGAAATAAATTTTCATCCAAAGGCCATAATGAATCGCAATTGGTGTAACTTCTATGAATAAAAGCATGATGAAAACACTTGCGAAGTTAAAAGAAAAGATATAGATAAGATATTTGGAAAAAGACCCAATACCATGATCGTTGTTTTAGATTGGGCTGAACTAGAGGATGTTATGGTAGTCAATACCAAGAATAAATCTTACACTTCCAAGAGAAAATTTGATCTTCCCTGAACTTCTTCTTCCCCAAGCTCATATTCTCAAAATCTTGATACAAAAAATGCTAGAACTTCAAGTGATTAAGGAGTATCTTCTCCTATTCCCTCTTCTAAGTACAATATCCTTAACCATTTGGATAATATCAAAGTTGATGCTACCCTTTTTGACATGGTTGTAATCCCAAAACAAGTGAATCATCTTAAGGACTTTATGGAAGGTAAGGTTTCCACCATAGCCAATATATTTGAAGAGTCGAAGGAAGAGGATTCAACTGTAAATAGGATAGGTGTAAATAACTTTAGTAACCCTATAAAAAAACACCCTTTCTATATTTTGGTAAAAATCATGGATGAAATAACTCATTGTTTCCTAATTGATGGCGAATCTTGTCCAAGTGTGATGTCTAAAACTATCATGAAAGATCTAGGCTTATATTTTACCATTGAAAATTATAGAAGCATGCTCTCTTATAATAATTTAGAACAATCAACTATACGTGAAAACAATGATGTAACACTAGTTTTGTGTGCACATCCCGATATGAGGACAACTATCAATATCCAAATAATTGACATGTCAATGAGTAACTACTCAATTATTTTGGGAAGGGTCTGGCAAGCCTTAACTAGTGGATACCTTCCACTTGATGGTACACATTTATCCATCCCTCGAAATGGAAAGAACATTATAGTTCTTAGGGAAGAAATAATTTCAACTTATATAGAGTGTTCCCCAACCCAATGTAAATTATCTCGAAGAATATTTAGGGGTGTACTATATATTTGTTGATGTAGGTGACACTATACTTGAGCCAATTTATCTTGATGATGGAATGTGGAGTATGCATTTTGATGGCTCATTTTCTAATGAAGGTAATGGAGCTGACATGATTATGTATTCCCCTATAGGAAAAATTCACAATTTCTCTTATAGATTGGAATTTTCTTGTACAAACAATGTTGCTGAGTTTGAGGCCTTATTGTTGGGATAAATGCATATAACCTAGGTTGTGTCCA
The DNA here is from genome assembly GCA_010110895.2 of Picea sitchensis. NCBI lineage: Eukaryota > Viridiplantae > Streptophyta > Pinopsida > Pinales > Pinaceae > Picea > Picea sitchensis. The sequence continues at coordinate 22,637 of SNQJ01S0010915.1, forward strand.
CCTTACAATATTTGGTGATTATGAACTTGTTGTGAACCTTGTACAAAATATTTATTTACCAAACAATAAGTTACTTAAGAGTTATACCAAATATTTTTGGATGTTGATTTCAAATTTGTTATCATTTAACATCACGCATGTTAAAAGGGAACTTAATTCAATGAATGCTAGATTGGTTGTTTTTGTAGCTTTCCCTACTCAACATATTTTTACCTCAAATACCTGATTTCATGTTCCAATCTCTATACCATCCTCATCTATCTGACAATGTACAATCAAGGCAAGTTTTCCCTAGTGATGAAGGAATTTGCAATTTCATACAAAATGAACCTTTTAAGCCCAAAGAAATCATCTCTGTTGAGTACGAAAAATTTCCTAAACGCCTTACTCCTCTCGAAAGTTCATTTTCATCAAGCGATGTAGGAAACATAGAAACACATAAAGAAGAGGAGTAAAAAATGAAAGTTTGTGATACCATTTCCATGAATATTGGGGCATTTGAATCTCCAAAGATCTTTAAATTAGGTTCCCAATGTTCTAATGAAGAGAAAGAGAAATTCATAGAATTACTTTGTGAATTTCAAGATGTTTTTTCATGGTATATGAGGATCTTCGTGGTTTTGATCATTCTCTCATACAACATGCCATTCCTATCAAGGAAGGGGAAAAACCAATTAGGAAAAGGCAAATACCTATTAATCGTTCACTTGAAGCCACTATTAGGAAATAATTGGAATTTTTTTGAAAGCTAATATAATCTTTCCAGTTAAGTATTCTTAATGGGTTTCAAATATGGTCCTTGTTCAGAAAACTAATGGTCATATTAGATTATGTGTTGATTTCCACGCATTAAACATGGCAAGTATCAAAGAACATTTTCCACTTCCTAATATGGATTTGATTTTACAACAGATTGCAGGGTCTCAAATGATGTCCTTACTTTGCAGGTTTTCTAGGTATAATCAAATTAAGGTAAAAAGGACCGATAGATATAAAACAACATTTACCACGCGCCAGGGAAAATTTTCTTATGAATGTATGCCATTTGTTTTATCTAATGCAGGTTCACCTTTCAAAGAGATATGCAGATAGATTTTTATGATATAATAGGTAATATTATCCAATTCTATATTGATAATTTGTCTGTTTATTCTAAAAGACGGTTGGATCATTTGAATCATGTTAGAAAAGTTTTCATCTGCTGCAGAAAATTTGACGTTTCTTTAAATCCTTCCAAGTCTATTTTTAGTGTCATGAAGGGTAATCTTCTTGGTAACATTATTTCTGATTCAGGGATAAGTATAGATCTTGAGAGGATTACTACCATTATAAACCTCCCTACCCCTACCTCCAAGAAAGAATTTAAAGATTTCATGGGCATTATTAATTTTGTTCATAGATTTGTTCCTTATTTTGTTGTCATGGTTAAACCAATCCATAATATTTTGAAGCAATATCATTCTTTTTCTTGGACATATGATGTCAATAATTCTTTCCTTAGGATTAATAAGATGATCAGTTCTGTGCCAGTTTTGGCGAAACATAATTTTAAGAAATATTTTATCGTATATACCAATTCCACTCAGGAAGCAATTTATGTTATCCTAGATTACAATGTGATGATTAGAACAATGAGAAACATGTAGCTTACATGAGTTAAAGTCTATCAGAGGATGAGGTCAAATATTCTTATATTGAGAAATATTCTTTCTCTCTTGTCAAAGATATAGAAAAATTTTGCCATTTTGTTTTGAGAAAGCATACACAGGTAAAATTTGCTTTGCCTACTGTCAAGTTTCTACTTTCACAAACTTATCTTTCAGGGAAACTTGCACATTGGCTTGCCAAAATTCAGGAGGATGATTTGAACGTTATGACTTCAAATACAATAAATGGACTAGTCTTAACCCTTCACTTATCTCATCATCTTGAACCAAGTGAAGAACTTGACGATCAAGATAGCCCTCTTTCAATGCTATTTTATATTGAAAATCAAAATATATTTATATTTGAGCATCCTTGGTATAAGAATCTGGTGTATTATTTGTAGTAGAAAAGGTTCCTAGATGATTTGGATCCTCATCAGAAAAGGAGACTCCACCTTGAAGCTTCTAAGTATATCATTTTATGAAACTCCTTGTTTAGAAGATGTGTTGATGATTTGCTACTATGATGTGTAAATGATGAAGATGCGCACAAATTATTACATGCAGTACACGGGTCATCAACATCTGTCATCCATATTGGTGACCATTTTTCTACTAAACCTACTTCTTTTAATATAATAAAAAATGGTTATTGTTAGCCTTTGATATTTTCTGATTCTTATAAATTTGCAAGCTTCTGTGTTAAATTCAAAAAAATCGCTCGTAAAGAATGTATTACTTCCATTCCTTTATAGAATGTCCCTGCAAATTTTCCTTTTTCTAAGTGGTTTCTAGACTTTATTGGTCCAATCAATCCTTCATCCTCTGCAAGACATATATTTATTTTGAGAGCAATTGATTACTTTACTAAGTGGACTGAGTTTGTCCCTCTTAGGCACGTGCAACATGAACAAGCAATTTCTCTTCTAGAGTCTAATATATTTTCCAGATTTGGCCTTCCATTAGAAATCATTAAAGACAATGGTCCAACCTTCATATCTACAAAATTGACTCAATTTCTGGCTAAACTAGGTGTGAAGCATTTCACTTCATTTTCTTATTATCCTCAGGGAAATGGAAAAGAAGAGTCTACGAATAAAAACCTGGTTAGGGTTATAAAGATAATCATAGAAGACAAACCTCACCAGTGGCACACACTTCCGACTTATTCTATTTGGGAAGGTCGTACAACCACCAAAGAAAGTACAATATTTACTGCCTTTCAACTCATATACGACCAAGAGGCTATTCTTCCTATTGAATTAAAACTTTCTTCCTTGTGGTTGATGCTACATACTCAAGAATTAAATTCTGCTGATGTTTCTCAAAGGATAAATAAATTGCTATCCTTGGAAGAACAAAGAAATTTTTCCTTGGAAAATCTGAAAAGGAGGAAGAAAACAATGAATTTAATCTGAAAAGGAGGAAGAAATTTTTCCTTGGAAAATCTGAAAAGGAGGAAGGAACAAAGTATTTTAAAAAATGAGCAAAGGATGTTGAATTTAATATTGATGACAAAGTCTTACTATGGGATTCAACTCATGCTAAGAGAGGGAAACATTCTAAATTCCAAAAGTTATGGATAGGTCCATTTAAAATTGTTTTTATTCTCGGCACAAATTCATATATTCTTAAAGACATGGATGAGCGATTTTTTTCTTATAGTAACAATGGTTCCCACTTGAAACTTTGTGTGGAACCATCCTGGCCACTGAATCAGTTTTGTGTAAACATGACTGTTGTACATATTTTTTTCTTACGATTTGTTTTGTCACTTTGGTATATCCAGTTTTTTTTTTTGTTGTTTGTTTTGCATCGTCATCCAAAATAAAGTCTGGATCAGTTTTTCCATAATGATGTCATTCTGTAAGTATTGTTGATCAATGAAAATAAGATAGACACAACTATTATTATATCTTCCATTTGAGACATTGATGAAGTAGATTTTTTCTTTCAATACTGTTGTAGTATAGTTTCTTTCATTTTCTTCCTTGTTTTTCTTATCCCTTTCATCCCTCCATTATGAGATTTAAGATCATATCAAAAGAATTCTCCTTGAAATTCAAAAAAGTGTTATTAGTTATGAAACTTATCGATTTGTATGCATATAGTAACAACTCCCCTCATACATCTCACTTTCCATAAGTTATTCCCTGAAATACCATCTCATATTTTCCCTTAAAGCATCATTTCCCCCTTGTTTCATAACATTTTTTTGACCAGTTTCAATCACCTTCTTCTACCAGTCTGTGAATCCAAGCATTTTGAGTTCTAAATCTATTGAAAATAGATTTCCCTATGGAGTCACCCATTTTTTGACACCTAAAAAAAGTGCAACATAAAGTTCCTTCCTGCAAATAGGTTGCAATGCATTATTGCTTATATATATCTTAAATAATACTAGATAGGTGGGACTCCTTGATAAAAAACAATGATATAAAGTGTTATTCTTATTTGTGCTCATATTTTCCTTACTAAAAAAATTCATAGTTTCGAAGAATATGAGTGGAAATCCTAACCTATTTACATGTGCAACTAATGGATGTTAAGGGTGCTAGCAATTTGATTTCAAAATAAAGGAAATGATTATTTTATTAAACATATTAGTCCACTCTTTGTACCCTTAGGTTTTGATATATTGTTTCAAATATCATCTGTATGACACTTATGGTATATTTGCATGCATGGGAAAATAATTATTATGTTGAATGTGATACCCCACTAGTGAGGAAGGTGGGACATATTATTTTGATGATAAGTGTTAAATGGGAATATTATTGTTATGGATTTCATATTATAGGTCGATTCAACGATGAATTTGGAAATGGTATGTTATGATCTATGCATATTAGATATATGATAGTGATATCCTATGATTGGAACAAGGTTTTTGGGAGTTGGAAGCGCTCATTTTTGTTGTGGTTGATGGAATTAAATGTGAGAATAAGGGAAGCGACATGAATTTACTGCACGCCATTCTTATCCTACCTCGAAGGTACCACCATCATTTTCTCCTCACATTCATTTTTATACTTTAGTTAGCAACACCTCAATTTTGCTCGACAACTGGCGGAAAGGTAGTTGTTCTCTTAAGATTTATGGAATTCTTCTCATAGTTATGTTGGATATTATCTCTCCATTCGTCATGGTTATCTTTGGTCCAGATAAAATTATTATGTTGGTGATTATAGTTTGCATGCAGAATGTGTTTGTTTACCAAAGCTTTTAATGGATCTACTGTGGGCATTTTGGCCATGCAACTCACATTTTGATTTGGGTTTCTTCCTATTGGAATTTAAATGTTTCAAGATGATAATAGTGTTCGACGTTTTCTTATGTTTGAAATATGTGGTTTTATATCCCTCGAGCGAAGGTAATATTACTATGAATTGGCGGTTGGAAATAGTTGTGGGTGAAGATGATTCAATTTCGCTCATTTCATATGATTATTTTTTCAGGTTTCCTCTGTAAAATAAAATATACAATTGGTTTATGTGACTATTTTGTAGCACCTTCACCCTGGAGGATTTGCAGTCTTATTTTTACCATGGCTTGGATATTCTAGGTGGCCTGTGTGTTTTATCTTTCTCTCATTCTAATGGAAAAGAGTTGGGTTTTTCTTAGGCCACAACCCATGTCTCAAACCATATGCCTATATGCATTCTCTGGGCCTCACTTCCTCTTCCAATACACATAGAAATGAACAAAAGAAAATCCATATTCGAAATTTTGTTGAACTATTTGACCCACAACCGGTTTCCTGATTATTGTGTTGTATCATTAATCCATATCCACACTTTCGTGTTCTCCCAACAATATCATATTTTCCTTGCCACTGTTTTAAAAGGTGATGGATCCCTATGTATTATCTTATAGTCACTCTGGGAAGTAAATATTTTTACTTTTCTTGTAGCCATACCTCGAGGCCTGTGCCTATTTGTCAGTCCCAAACCTTGTTTTCATGTCTGATAATGTGGGAAACTAAATAATAAAAACCAAGTTTCAAAGTCTTGTTTAACTATTAGATCCAACAGTCGAAAATACTGATGTCACCGCCCAAAAAATGGCTCATTTGTTATTTACTTATGAGGTGTTTTGGTCGACTTTGAGTTTAGTAGGAATGTTATGGAAACAATGCCTACCATAATTGCATGGGGTTTCAAACCCAATTTGTTTGCATCTGTTATTGGAGGCTGTGATGTAAATTTTATATAACAGAAAGGTGATAGCTCTATGTTTATCTTCCTCTCGTGATGTTTGAAACATTTTTTATGATTATGATTGAGTTAAATCGTTTTGTAAACAATATCCTACAAAACATTATGATAGTTTAGATGGAGAAATGAAAGTCACAATTTTAATAATCATATAAATTTCACTTGAGTTTTATATTACACAATTTAAAAAGATGTTTTCCCTTTTGTTGATTCTGTGTGTTGAAGTTTAAAAGAGTGCCATGGCAAAAATATAATTTGGTGGAAGTTTTGGAAATAAATGTGCATGGAAAACAATGGATATTCAAATGGTTTTGTAGATATTGGAAATATTGGTTTTAAAGTTAATAAATATTATCTCTTGTAACATAACAATAATCATTATTATTACCATTCATTGTTTCATTTTTTTCTCATTATACGCCCACCACATTCCTAATACCATTTATCCATCCCTGTTATGATTATCTTGAATATCATTTTTAAAGTGAAAAGATTAAGGAGGGTTGGATTATGATTCTAGGTTGGAAATTGTGACATAGAGATATTGTTTTTGGAAGAAAGGGACTCTACATTTCTTGAACAATATTCATTGTTGATTCCCATCCATGCTACCATTTTTAGTTCACTATAAAACCCCTCATATTCCCGATGACCCTATCATTCCCTGTTCGATTGCGATTAATTATTAAATTGGCTTTTGTGAAATTGTGTTTATGGATGGATTGCATATGCTTATGTTGTGAATGATAGATCCAATGTCTTGATTTTATTTAGGTAGAGTGTTAGCGAATGGATTGTTAAATTGTTTTGTATTCTCATTCTGATATTTCTTTAGGATGAGATTCTTTAGCAGGGGAAGAAATGGCAGAGGTACAAACAGAGGTAGAGGAAATAATTGGAAAAGAGGCCATAGAAGGCCACAATTCTCAATGCGTTTTGGCGTTCATCCACAAGAACTAAATCATATTTTCTAGTATGGGTTTTTAAATCTAGTTGGCCAAGGAATTCTTCAACCTTGGCCAGAGAGGCTTCCTTTCTAGCCACACCAAAATTTCTATGATATCTGTGTCCCTCCTCATGTTTCTATGCAGACATAACCACCTGAAAATGATGGTTGGAAAGAGATTGTTCATCAACCTCCTGCACATCATAATGGATGGCCTACAATATCATTGCCATTTCCCCCTCCTCCACTTCCATTTAACCAAAATTCCCAAGATGATCGCATTACTTCACCAACCCAGTATTCACATGCAAGAAAATGGGTAAAAACTAACATGCATGAAAAATAGATTGATAAAGGGAAAAAAGTGGCAAATTCCCCTAACTATTCTGAAAATTATTTTGAATCAGGTCCTCTCCTCTACACCTTAAGGACAATTTCTCCCATGTCATCAGGGAAATTCATCCTCAAGGTTCCAATCACCCTAACGTTACTACAGAAGGAAATACAATAGAAGGATCAAAAGAGAGCAGTAGTGAAAAGAGGCAAACCGCCTCTCATAACAAATATGGTTTTTAACATTGTTAATGATATTTTCTTCTGAGGACAATTTTTATTGGTATGACATAATGTTTTGACAAGAAATACACATTTAGACATTTTTTTGGACAACATGGATATGATTCTATTTTTGGATATAGTTATGTTTTATTTTGATATTAAAATATTTTACTATTAAAATGAGGATGGGATTTACAAGGAACATATTTGAGTTAAATTTTTGGAATATTAAATTTAATGTTTTGATGATTATTAAAGAAATGAAAATTGGAGTGAAAATGGGTCCCACCTATTTATTTATTATTTAAATAGACCCTTATTTATATATTATTATTTATTTGTCTAAACTATTTAGTTATGTAAATTAAGCTTAACAAAAGAAAGATAGTTGAACTACCATAATGTACTGAGAAAGAATACAAGATCAATCAATTGAAGAGACAAAGAGGGAGAGAAAAAAAGGAAATATTATGATATAAGGTATGCTCTATACTTGTGAGATACTTCTTTTCTTCATTAGTTATGAGTTTACTAGAAAGATACACCATATTGATGATAGCAGGGTCTTATTCAAGGCAATGAGATTCAAAATTGAGCCATATCTCCCGACAAATTTATGGATTATATTTCATGACTAATAAAGGATATTTTGTAGAGTCAAGGGACAACACTTTTATGGAAAGTTGATCTATATATTTAGCTTCAGTTTATTTTGTTGTTCGAGTCTTTTTGTATGGTGTCCATTAAAGACCTCTAAATATGACTTTGGTCCACCCTCGCAAGGGTTTTTAAAGATAGTTTTTCTTTGTATTTCAAAATGAAATTAATATAAAAATAAGATTATTGATTTCAGTTTCACATGTGTATCTTAATGATATTGTTCATATTTTACTTTTATTCTCTTCTATTTTCCTGTACACATTTATGTTTATCTTTGATTTCTTTCTTTTTCACAACTACACATACCATATAAAATCAACCTTAGTCCCTAGTACATTTTACCTATGGATTAAGAGATTGTTTTGAATTAAAGGCTATAAACTCTGAGCGACATTCCAATCTATATTTCCTTAACTTCAAAAGATATGAAAATTCTCGAGTAAGGTTATTCATACCTTTTCCTCAATAATATTATCATTTTGTTGTCATCGATGTTACTTACCAATGCCTATCAAACCAACCTCTTATGCCCCGATGACATTACATATGGATCAACAATCTAGACCTCATCATCGTGTCTCCATATTAATCTATGACTCTCAATGAGTTCTCGATTTGTTTCATCATCAAAATTCTCCTAACTCTCCATCCTACTACCCCTGATTAAAATGTCATAGACATATATAATCCATATTCACTATATTGTAAGATCCACTGAACAAAAATAAAATTAAGGTCTAGAGGACCTCCTTGCCCAATGGGGCCCACCTTTTTCTTGTCGAAAAATTTCATAGTTATATCTGACACTACTCAGCCACATTGGCTTCCATGCTGGCATCCTCACATAATCATGGCATCAACCTCTCTCATATGGGTCACAAGTCAATGAATGATGAATATGTCTCTTTTCCATCGGCAGATCAATAGCTCCCCTCAAGTCACTGAAGGCTATGATGTCATCGTCAGGTTTAGCCACCACACGACCTTGGTAACCTTTCAAACTTCAAAAAATGGTTGATATCTTTACATGTCTAGATATAACTATCCAAATCATGGTTTATGATATAATTTTTTTTGGGTCCTCCACATACCACTATTTTCTTGTAAACCAATCCACTGGTGACACATGTCACCCACAACGACACATTCACTACAACCTATCCTAACACGTGCTCCTGCCACTACCTTCCACCTAGGGTGACATGTGGCATTCATAGATTAACACAAGGTTATATCCCAAGAACCCTAATTCACCTTAACACATGTCACAATCTCTGTTGGATATGTGGCACCCTTGCCGCCTGACATATGCCATTCGTCTTTCCTCGAATTCTCTCCTATAGGTGCCAAGTCATCATGACAAGTGCCACAATTCTTTCTTAACACATGGAACCATCTAGATCACCCTATTAATCCCTTCAATATGAAATAAATGGTTTATATATCCTTTTAGAGTTCCTCCAATCAAAACAAATCAACAACCCATATCTCCACTCAGAGTTCATCCATCCATGATAGATCAATAATCCAAATCTTCTCTTGGAATTCCTCCATCCACGATAAATCAATATTCCATATTTGATCTCAGAGTTCTCTCATCTATTTTAGATAAAGGTTCCATATATTCTCTCAGAGTTCCTTCATCCATGCCATATCAATGATCCATATATGCTCTCATAGTTCCTCCTTCAAAGTGCATTTCCTTTAGGACTACAACTTACTCTGAATGATATCCTATGATGAATGGATAGGATGTATTGTCTCGCCAGACTGAAGGATAATATTAAATCCTACTCCTACACTGGCTCAGGGTCTAGATATAACCATCGCACCAATAAACGACCACAATCCTACAAGGAAAAAAAAGAGTTCAAAAGGATCTAGGACACAAAATCAATCTCGCCTCTACATCGATCATTAGTTCTGATCTTATCATAGGGATTCTTTCAAAAAATGAACTGTCCATGTTACCTCCAAGGGGTTCACTGTCATCAAACTTTTCATAATTCTTGACACTCAATCTCTCCTGGTGATGATACTTCTCCTAATTATGGGCTGATATTTATTCTCCCATTCAAGTGAACAGTGGTAAATTTTCCTCGAATCTACATTGGTTACTTAGATGGTTAATGCACAACCTAAGGATTTATCCAATTCCATAGTTCTTCCAGGTTATTTATAATGGTTTAACTAGCCTTCATGGATCTCTCCGTTTCTCTAAAGAATAATAAGGTTGGCCCTTTCACCATTTAAGTCAGGGTTCACATCTCCTATAACCCTTCACTACAAGATTAGAGGTTTCTTAGAGATTTAAGGTTCTTTGTTCATGTAGAGGTATTCCTTAGACATTGGCTATTCTGATACCTTAATAAAGGTTACTTTATCATCTCCTTCTATATAGGGCTTAAACTCTGGGACCATTCCAGGACTTGGAGTCCTAGCTTGATCCACATCAAGGAGATAACCCTAGATTTACTACCCTCTCCTGCCTCCTCTGACCACTATTATAATTAGGGTGTCATTCCTTCTAGGAGGATGGTTACATTGCTTCCTTCCTTTCAAAGGAGACCCATTATGATTGTTGTATTATTGTCTACACAAGACACAAAAAAAATCAATGCTTCTACCTTCTTATAGTTCGACCACTATTCAATTGCATAAAATTACAAATGGAATAGGATTATATCCAAGTAACATAATTATACATTTATGTATAGAATAAATGAATCAATCATTCATTTAGAAAATTGAATAGAGCGCAAAGATAATTATATGTTACAAATCATAGCCAACCAATTGACTCGAGGTGTTCTGCTTTCCACCCAACCATACACTCTACATGCTCAGTCACTTCACAACTGTAGACCATCCTCATCCCAAGCCATGATGCCACCAGGAAATTAATGCACTCGCTCATCCATTCTCTCGCAACACCTCTCCCTCCTAGCTCGTGCATATTCTAGGTTTATCAGATCCCTGTTACACATCAAAATTACTCACTTTGACAGTGTCGCAAGTGTCGTCATTACAAAGGTCGCAAGTGTCGCATTTTGCTCACAAGGTCACAAGTGTCGCATGTTGCTCACAAGTGTCGCAAGTGTCAAGCAAAACATATTTCCATGATGCCTATGTCATGCCTATAACGACATGAGGAGGACACTTGAGAAACACCTCAAACATTTGATTTGGAAGAGGAGAAATGAGTCAACAGGCTTGCAAACCTTTTGCCATCTGAAAGCACCTCAAAAAATGAGTTTTTGGAGAGGAGCGCTCCCCCTTACACTATCTCGGAGCGCCGACGCTCCCCCTTACACTTTCAAGGAGCGTTATAACGCTCCCCTAGCCCTTTTGAGGGAGCGCTATAGATTTTGAGAGCGCTGGCGCCCCCTAAAGCTTACTAGGGAGCGCTACAACGCTCTGATGGCCCTTTTGAGGGAGCGCTACCTATTCTGGGAAGTTGTTAAGTTGTTGAGATGAATGGGGGAAGCATCTTTTAATTCTTGGAAAGAAGTTGAGCTCAAATCCCTAGTCCAGCCATGATCCTAGGGA
>SNQJ01S0010915.1:72450-134487 GCA_010110895.2 Picea sitchensis
GCTGAGGGGGAAGAAGAGTACCCCTAGCGTTTGGCTGGGAGGTACCGGTGAGCTCATTGACGTCGGCAGGCAGGAGCTGGAGCGGCGGGAGCACTAAAACCACTGCTGCAAGCGCCAAGGGCACAGGTAAGTAAATCTAAACTGTAGTTTAATGGTTATTGTGCAATGTAGGTTCAATGGTTATAGTGTAATCTTGTGATAAGCTGTAGATCAGTGGTTACTGCGCAAATGGTATTTTCAACAGTTACAGTAAGAGCTGGGTTTACAAACTGGGTAGTGTGCTTAATATGGACTGCCCCTCACTTAGAAAATTTTTAAAACCTTTGTTCTGGACTGCGTTAGTTTAATTACGGCTCTGGACGGAGAATTTGAGGGGTTGTTCGGGACAGTGAAAAACTTAAGTTATGGTTGGGCTTGTGCAATAGTTTATTTGCTGTGTAGAATCGTTCTGGAATCTCTCCTTGTTGGGGCGTATTCTTATGTCCATGGCCGTTTTCCCACTTGGGTTCGCTTGTTGTGCTGGGTGTACATCTCCTTTCATTTAGCAGTTGCTTCTAGTACTCGGAAGGTGTTGAAGTTATCCAGTGGGCGTTTTAGTTGTGGCTGGGCCCTCCGTCGTATTAGAAAAAGGATTGACTGTGTTACTGTTCTCATTTTCCCTTTTTGTGACTGCACCCGTTGGCATTCATTTAATTGCAGTGGGCTGCCATTCCGTGAAACCTTCATACTCACACATAGATGTAGCACTTAGAATCCTCGAAATAATTAAGGAGTACACCGTTTTTTTCAGGCTTGTTAAGTCTTCTTCTTGATGGGCTGCCCTGAAACCCTAAACTCTGAAGGCTTCCATACTCGCGAGTCACCGACAGAGCACGCCCAAGCCTCGGCGCTCAATACAGTCGCGGACGTATTTTACTGCGGTTGAGTGGTTAAGGCATTTGGTGCCGTAAAAGAAAAACCTAAAGCGGAACTCTCCATAAAGTCCTCGCTCAGTCCGAGAGAGGGCAGCTGCGCCGACATTCTTTCTTGCCTTCGAAAATTTAAATACAAAGAAACTCGTTCTATTTTGAAAATGAATAACCCGGGTCCAACCCTCGGTGGAACCTGTATTATGGTTTTCCTCCGGGCGATAGTGGCTGAACAACTAATATCCCAGCACCCCGATGTCTCTGACATCTGTCCTTGAACTTTTGATATTAAACTTCCAGGTCCATGAAGAGCCCGCGATTTCACTGCTGCGTATTGTCAAACGAAAGTAATTCCACGTCTTGATGAATGAGCTTCAGGTAACCGTCAGCGTTAACGCGTAAAGCAGGTCTGCCATTTACAGTGTAATCATTGATGGCAGTGAATCTAAGCGTTGCGTAGATTCTTGTAAAATCAGAGACAACGTCTTTGGCCAGAAATCGCCACCCAGATCAACAGGGAATCCCCTTTAGATGCAACTTTTAAATTAGGAGGTTTGGTTAAACGTTCTCTTCTTGACAGGTATACTTGTTGGCCTGCGTGCCCGAGGGAGAATAAGTTGGGCGTAGTTGACAGACGGTGCGCGCGTCTAATTGTGCATTTACACCCTTTACCGATTCGCGCATCCGTGGAAAAATCAAACAGTGCGTAGATGAATGCCCTTTATGACTATGCCAGCGCGCAGGGATTCACCTCGGTTAGCCGTCCTTCGTCGTAGGGGAACAGTGCCGCTGTTCTTCCAACCCCGAAACCGTTACCTTTTAATTCGACCTCTCTCTGCAGCTGTTACTCAACCCAAAACCTAAATGGATTACATGGACCGCCTTTTTATTAAGGAAGGAATTATCCCTTAATATTGAATGGTGATATAGGTGCTTAGCTGTTGGGATTGCGTCAATAATTAGTTCACTGGGGATTATTCCTCCTTTTATTAATAGATTCCTAATTGCTTGTTCAAAAACTGCTTTACAGTTAATTGATAGTTAATGTGTTTATGTGATGGTTAATGGAAAGGTTGCTTAATGGTCATATATTAAACGGTTGCATAGATGCATTGTAAATAAATTGCGGAGCATCTGATTGAAATTGTAGCGTTAATTATTTAAATGTTATTAAATGGTCATGTAAGGGTTATTTATTTAAGGGTTCTGCAATTGCCAGGTTAGATAATTACAATGCTGTAGTAAATTAAATGGGAAACCACTTCTGAATCTGCGTATGCTCATAATCATCCCTTGAATTAGATGCGTTGGGGCCCTACTTTACTAAAACTGTGTACCACGTAATAATTCGTATATACTATGGATCATTCAATGAAATTAGGTATGTGGTTAAGCATAAGGTGTGAACTGTAAAATGGGGATCTTAATTATTTTACCTAAGGTGAATAAATCCCTACAATGGTACTGCAGTACTCAATTATCTCTTTTACATGAATAGCAAATGGGATTCAATTAAATTTAACATAACGATTTAATTAAATTTAATAATGGTATAACTATTTGCACTCCCATTTCATTAGTGTAAATTTAATATCAACATATGATGTTATTTTTATGGTCCTTTTAAACGCTGTCATGATTAGATATTAGCAAATTTTAATTATTGTTATTTAATTTATGTGCCGTTTCAAGTTTGGTATTTTAACCATTGTCAACTTAAAAGTTTGATTATTACACATGGACCTTCTTAACTATGATGTTTATGGTTAGGTTAAATTAGGATGTTAAATAAAATAGGATGTAATTCTTTATTTAATTGTTAAACAAGGGAATGTCCTTAAAAGTAGCATTCCATAAGGAGATTGATGGTTCATAATTGTTGAGTTCAAATTATTTATAGAAAGGTGTAATTCTTTATTTAACTATTAAAGAAGGGAATGTCTTTAATAAGTAGCATCTCCGAAAAAGAATGAAGTTTCCTAATTGTTGAGTGTTAAATTATTTAAAGAAAGGATGTACTTCTTTATTTAGTTGTTAAGGAAGAAGTTGGCTTATATTCTTGAAGGCAAGAACGGTGATGTATTAGATCGTTGTTGTACTGTACAAGCGAATGTCTTCATAATATTTCGTCTTGGAATGTGTAAGGATTAATGTTCTTGGATATTAAATTAAAAGGGTAGGGTTAGGGTTGATAACATATATATGTAATGTGGTTGTTAACTTAAGTTGCTAGGTGATCTCAATGTCAGGTAATGACACTGGTACCCTACTATCATTTATTCTTAATGTGATGCGTAAGGAGTAATGTCATGGCAATACATCAAGGAAATATGTAAGGGAGAGGTTATGTCAATTTAAAATGAATGTAATGTTAGGTCAGATATCCTGTGAAAGGGTAACGACACGGTTATTTATCATAAGGCTATTGAACCTTATCGTTATTGATGACTTATAAAATGTAAGGTACTTGGAACTAAGCACCATAAATTATTATGCCTTAGTATTGAGGAAAGTTGTTCATTGTTTAGGTTGAACTTGGTTGTCCTTTGTCAGTAACCCTTTCACACTTCTTCCGTAAGGGACATGAGGTTCATCCTACTAAGGTTGTACTCGATTGTGATCAGTTGTTGTGTGGTCTGTTTGCGTCGGGCTGGATGTAGACACCTCTTGTAGCTTAGTGTTAAGTCTGTGTGCAAATCCGGTGGAAGGAATCCAGTGCCGTATCAAGAGTCTCGGGCTGTTTAAAGGCACAGTTCCACTCTTGCGACGCACTATGAGCTGTATCAGCAGTCTCGGGCTGTTTAAAGGCACAGTTCCACTACTGCGACTCTACTGTTGGATTCGTTCATTCCGTGACAGTACTGTACCTAACCCCTGGTGTTTTTTCTGTTTACCGCTGCTAGTTGCAGGCCGTATATCTAGGGGCGTTTATTTCTTGTTGTCACAGTGATATGTCGGGTCATCTTGATTGTGCTCGTCTTACATGAGACTTGTTGATTCTAGTGATGACGTAGAGTCGAGGGGGTTGTTTCTCTAGACGCGCGCACACACTTTAATCAAAAAAAAAATTTGCACCTGTTGCGGAGTTGTTGTCGTAACTAGGAGGGGTGTTACAAAAGGGAAAGACGATCATCATAAGATGGGTGAGAGAAATCAACAATGCTCGCATGGGAAAATCCTGGACAAAACTAAGTCACGATGCAGGGGGAATAAGGGACCCAGGAGCCACTCAACCTAGAACAACCCTCTAACACATGACGGTGGAGAAAGCATGGAGAACAAAAATGTTGATAGGTAATATGTGTGTGGACTAGAAGGAAACCAACAAGACAGAAACCAAGTACCAGAAGAAGGTGCTCATAGGTATTATCAACCGCCTTAGCAACCTGGAGGTGAGTGCAAAAATATTTGCGGAGGACCAAGGAAGTGAGCAGGAAAAAATGGAGCGACTGACAGGGAAATTCCATCTTTATTTACGCTATGTCCACTATATAGACATAACTCCAGCCGACAGAAATGAACCCCCAACGTGCATCTGAAAGATATGCCTGGTGGAGAAGAGGGAGGAGAATGAGGCAAGGAAGGATGCAGATGAAGAGAACCCCATCAACCTGGACTAGTGCAAGATCAACCCTCGTCAAGTTTCTCAATGTAGGAGCAAACCCCACTATGCTTATGCTTTCTTTGTTTTCGTTATGTTGTCATTTTTCAAACTGGATTGCGTAGGTTTGGGTCGGTTTCCCATGGTGGCGCCCAGGCCTTCGCTGCTATATTAGACCTTCCTCCCCTTGGAGCCGACATCTGATTTCCGTTTTGGCAGATCTTGAGAGTCCCTGTATCTTTTTTGTATTATAATTTTCTTCAGTAATATAGATTCTCACACTCATTTACAAAAAAAAACATACCAATTAATAAAGTGCTCAATCATGCTCGAGGATTTAAATCTTACCCATTCTAAAAGAAGCATGCCATTCATCAGTTTCTATTTCATCATTTCATCATTTCAATCTTTTCATATTTGATATAAGTCATTACAACCAACGACAAAATTGTCACATACTTTCATAACAACACAAGTGTAAGCAACTACAAACTTCTAAAAACAAAGTCAAGACAATATATAATTAATATAATCTCATTTTCATTTCTATCAAATCCATAAAGATAACAAATGGTGAATAACTATGTTTAGAAAACTACATTGTTCTTTCTTTACGTCAAACTTGATAAGGACGATCGACGATATCAAGTAAGATTTAACATGTATATAATCTAATCTTGCGAACATCACTTCTTATCAAATCAAGTTAATCTCAATTAGCATTTAAAGATAAACAAGTGCACTAAATTATCATTATTCCTCACAAAAGATAGAAATAAATGCCTACGTTGAAGTTCCAAGACTAGAACCATTTAATTACGCCAAAGGCATACACCTATTGACAATGGGAAGTAGGGGTTTAGTGCTTATGGCTGGAATATTCTTAGTAGTCACACAAAATAAATGGTTGTGATTTCAATCATTAACTTCCTAGCTATTATAAAGACATCACTTTATGTGTTTACTTTTTTACATTTACCTAATCATATTTAAAAATTACTTTGATAACTAACTGATTGCCACGTAAGTGATTAACATAAATTAAAATATTAACACCAGATAAATGAAACTCAACAGTTTATTTGTTAATACATAATAAAATTTAATATATTCTTTTAAAGATTCATTTGATCTTCTCAACCTTTAGGCGTTCACCAGTAGCTATTTTGCTCCTGTACTAGTTGTATATTACTAATAAGTGTCTATGTAAAACACTAGTGTCAACATTCCTCATCAACGAAGATGGCGAAAACGATAAGTTACATCTCTACATAAAGAATATATCCTATACGATAATAGATAATTATCTAATTGTAAAAATCTATTGAATTTTTAACCATCGGCAATATTACAATTTAAACACCTATTAAGGTTAAATTTGTTTAAGCATTTTACTAATAAAAATAAGATTAATTATGATAAGCTATTGTTCTTTGAGTTTTTAAATTATCAATAAATAAAAAAACTATTAAATAAACTACAAGTATAAACTTTAATATTGATAACAATTATAATATTATCAATTATAAACTATTAAATAACTCTAAACAAATATTAGCTAAGGAGTTAAAAAATTTAACATTAATTAAAAATTATTTACTTTAAAAGGTTATTGGAGATGGGCACAATTAATCACTTTTTAATCTAAAATTCTAATTTGATGGCTAACAATTGAAGATGCTGGCATCTTCTTAGTCGTCCTCCCACATTTGAAATTAACTTTTAACTAATTAACTTTTGGAATTACCACATTTGAAATTAACTTTTAGATTTCCTCAGCTCTATATGCTTAGTGCGTTTCAGCTGTCCTGTCACAGAAGAAGCTTTAGCATCCCCTTTCAAAATTCACCAGCCACTTTACGGCTGTGGTAGTTAATACCTACAAATATAATACCATAAGGTTGATAACGGTTAGATATCATTAATTAAGTGAATTAACACGAACAAGTATTTGCTACAGAATTAAATAATTCAACGTTGTGTCCTTACGATCATTAGATTCTGGCAACAATGAAACCATTAATTATCCAAGCGAATTGATATAAACCAACACTATCATCTTTGGTTGTGCATAGCCGATGTCAATTGTCAAGGTTAATAATAACAAAAACTCAAATTCTCGATTTCGACAAACATGAATTCCAAAAGGGAAACACTTCATTAGGGCACTTATGATGAAGTTCAGATTTTAAAAGAATTTACCGTTTAATCATGAATACTCGGTGAACACTCAATGGCGTCGAGTTTCAAAGGAACAAAGGTGACGAGGTTGACAGGAATAATGCTTAGTTATTTTAAATTACAACAACACTATAATTTTAATTATTCCATAACTTCATGATTTTTTAGATCACGGTTTAACACTTAAATCCGCTCAACGACGATTTTAAATGCGCAAAGGGAGAGCCTGTGATGGAGTAAAGGATTTGCTTCAACAACTGTAATCTAAATTTAATCAATTACAAGTGTAGGAAACATGATCACTACCAGATGTTACAGTCAATACCCAAAGATCCCGTCTCTCACCATCTTTTTTAAAACTCTTAGCTAAGACTCCACCGAACTCCATAACTCGTATCATCAAAGGAATTTAGATCACCACTCTTAGGGTAGATGATGAATAATGCAGGATGAATGATGGCTTATGTGCATTCTCGCAGGCTTGTTAACATTTTGAGGTAAGAATCAAAATAGTTTGCTGGAAGGTTCAGTTGCCTCGTCAAAAGGTCAAAAGAATGACAACAATTTTTCTTTATCTTAGCTGTCGCACATAGGTTTATTAGTGAGACCGGGATTTAATGATATGTAAAGGAGATTAACTTCACTGGTTTGATGGAGGAACATCAAGAATCCTTTATTATGATAAATGGGTGAATTTCTCGGGTTCCTTACATAATGGTTTAGAGATACACAACCATTGTTTGCAAGCATAAACCTAAAAAGGATATAATTTGTATTTTAATTTTATTATAGTAGTGATGCAACCAAGTTGGATCTGTAAGTTAAAAGAACAAGGACAAATCGATTACTAACTCTACTGTTAAGGTATAATCCACTATCAATATCTCAATTTATGGACCCAAAATATCAAATAAAAGGAATAATATGAATTAGAAACTATGACTGAATTAAATTTCTTTTCGAAAAACAAGATCCCTTGCTTTTAATTAATAATCGATATTGCTAACACTACCAAACATGATTAAATCTATGCCAAGAAGTGCTTTCTATAAACAACTATTTTAATTTAGATTCCACATATAGATTTCTGAGTAATTTTGAAATCCTTCTTCAAAATTCTCTTTAATATATTCTAATTAAAGGAACATTATCCTCCATTGAATAGTTGAAATACTTTATATTTTGATCCCTGTTTTCGAGGAGATTTAGAATATCATTGTTCAAATATACACATGAATTTAGATATATACACGGAAACATATTACTGTTAATATAGATAAAAGAAAGGAGTTCATTTACTTGACATAAATATATTATTATTAAAAGAAATAACACAAGACTTTTCATATCCAATGCAACTAGTTATGGCGATAAATTCATTAACCATAATTAGAACTCTTATACAAAATAACAAAGATTTACTCGATAAATTTAGCATTCATATCATACTACTCTATTATGCCAAATTTACATCATCCTCAATCGGTTGGTTCCTATTTTCTTTTCTTTTTCTTTCTAATATAGAGACCTCACCCATACCTCTCACCCATACCTCCCAGCCAATGCGAAGAGTAGTCTTCTTCCCTCCTGAGCTGCAAAAGGGCCACACACAAGAGCTTCCACTTCTTTCAAGCTTTGGAACACAACCATTTGGCAGCACTGAGAAGGTGTTATGTCCTCTACCTAACTCTCAATTCTTTTATAGAAAAAATTTCAATGACACATGTACTTATGCACAAATAATTATTTTTTATTAATTTAATTAAAGGAATATTAACCCACTACATGTGTCACACTCTCCCCAAGTTGCATATGTAATTTTTCTTTTTAATTGATTTAATTAGACAATTTCCCTCACATTCCCCAATTTGTTCCTATTTTTCCTCTTAGTTGTCTCTTATTCTCATTAGGATTAGTGGTACATTGATTCAAGAAGATACTCTATGTGGACCACCTATTCTTTCATATTTTATTCTCTTTTTATTTATAAATCTTTTTTATTATTTTGATGCACACATGTGCATTTACCCAAGTTTATTCTTATTTATTCATTCACTTAAATTGCTAGTTTAATTCATTTATTCATTTTTTATGGTTTACTTAAGCAAACCTCCTTAGACTTAGACTCTTTGTTTATTTTTAATTTGTTTTTTGAATAATCATTTGCATTCACTTTCTAACAAAGTATATGTATTTTATTTCTATTTTCTAATCCTTCTAGATTTTTTAATCACATTTCATTATGAAACGTTCCCTCCAAGATGCACCTCCATTATCCAAGGGTGCCACTCATCTTTGACTATTTTTGGAAGTTCGTCCGACACTTGGAGTCAACACTCCACTTTGTTGAACTTTTGAGAGACTAAGGGCTTCTAAGGAATAAGGATTTTGCATTATTTCCTGCCCTTTATATTTCTTCATGAGAGACTGTATCAGTTTGACCCCGTGGCATCGTGGACCCCTTGAAATAGGTAATCGTTAACCTACAATGTAGGTCACAACATGAGTGTTAGTAGAATATGACAGGGACACTTCCACACTTCTCCATCAGTTGTGTGTTTTTATTTCCATGATCCCTTTACTCCTTGTATGAGTTGGATTAGCAGATGTAGTCCAGCCTGCATCCACTGACAAGAATATTGTCAATAATACATATACATAACATCCATACTAAAATCATTATATAAATCACAAGCATGTAAATAAAATACTCAAACCAAATACAAGTCCTCTCCCTTACCCAATCCAGAGTCCAAGGGAGTCCGTTGATGCCATATGCATCCTCAACTTGTCAATGTATCCTGCAAACTCAAATAATTTCATCAATAATACTAGTCGATACATATATACATATAGAATTTAACATATAGTCACAGTGACATCAAAATAAAACTCATAAGAAAAGCATAATCATAATGTATCATAACTGGATCACTTGCGTGCAAGTGTCCTCAAAGAATAAGTCCGTATAAAATGTGCTTAGTAGAACTGGATGTTACAAAAAACCCCTCTTGTTTTAAACTTTGTCCTAAAGTTTGTACAGTCTAAATGAAAGCAATAAATGTATCAGACACAAAGCATAATCATATAGTCACAGTGACATCAAAACACAAAGCATAATCATAAATGTATCAGACACAAAGCATAATCATAAATGTATTAGACACAAAGCATAATCATATAGTCACAGTGATATCAAAATAAAACTCATAAGAAAAGAATAATCATAATGTATCATAACTGGATCACTTGCGTGCAAGTGTCCTCAAAGAATAAGTCAGTATAAAATGTGCTTAGTAGAACTGGATGTTACAAACACCCCCTCTTGTTTTAAACTTTGTCCTAAAGTTTGTAATGTCTAAATGAAAGAAATAAATGTATGAGACACAAATATAATTATCCAATTTATCAAACAAATAAGGAAATTGTTGACACATCTCATGTGCGTCCTCCCAAGTAGCCGAGTGTGGACTATAATTTTCCCACTAGACTTTGACCTAATCGACTATTTGACATTGTAGTTGTCGAGTGTGATGGTATAGAATGCAGATTGGATCTGCCATGAGAGAACCCTCTTCTGACACCTACAAATAACTTAAGTCAATGACATGTGATAGATAGGAAATATAATGTTGCAAAACAAATACATGAAATACATCATGCATACACCTCAAAGAATCAAGCAAGGCTAGTCAGTAAGCCATGAGTCCCTTCCTTTAAGCAACTTCGAAAGGTCACACAAACCAAGGAGAGAGTTTAACACCCTTTCCAAACTTGATCGAACTCTTATACCGTTTTACACAAAATAAAAATCTAGCGCCAACATCATAGTTGTGGTCAATGTGATGCGCATCAACATAACTCTTCTGCCATTATTGGGCTTCGTTAATCCTTTGTCGTATTTTTCACATATTTCTTCCATTTATTGGATCACTTCCATTCCCACCAAGACCCTATCCTTTAGTCTATCCCAACTCAGAGGTGTCTGACATGGTCATCCATAAAGAAATTCAAATGGTGCCATCTTGATCGTACTCTGGTAACTATTGTTGCACAAGAATTATACCAATGATAAGAATTCTTCCCAACATTTATGTTGATCCATTAAATACATATGAAACATATCCTCTAAAATATGATTCATCGTTTTATCTTTTACATCTATTTTGGGGTGATATGTTGTACTAAAATTTTGTCTCATTCCTAAGGCCTCTTAAAAAATTGTCAAAAATTGTCTAGTCAACATCGATCCTTGATCAGATATTTTCTTTCTTGGTACACTGTGAAACCTCACAATATTTCTAACATAAAATCTAGCTATGTTTATCACATGGTACATCGTGCAGACTGAGATAAAGTATGCACTCTTCGTCGGAGTGTCAACGACTAGAAAAATCGAATCATGTCTCGTTTCCGTCCATGAAAATGAAACAATAAAATCCATCGAAATGACTTCCTATTTTGATTTAGGAATAACATGTGGTTGTAAAAATCATGTTGGATGTCTATGTTCATACTTCATGTGTTGACATTCCAAACATCTTGCCACATAATTTACTATGTCAGCCGCCATTCCTTTCGAGAAGAATAAAGACTTAAGGTTTGCCTTCATCTTTGTGACGTCGGGATGAGTCATGTATACTGCTCGATGAGTCTCGCTTAAAATTAAAATTCTTAATTCATCATTAGGGAGTACCTAAATTATGTCTTGGTACCTCAACAATTCTTCCTTGTCAAATGAATAACCTTCATACCTTGATACCATCATGGTATTTTGTCTGGTATTATCCTTAATTTCCTTATACCAATCATTGTCAATCTGTAAAGCTAGAATATTTTCTCGAAGATTTGTCTTAAGAGGTATTACGGAGAATATACGTGGTCTCTCATGCAACACGTATGCTACTATGTTCACTATTCCTTTAATGTAAGTAATATCTTAATCATATTTTCTAAATAGTTAT
Source organism: Picea sitchensis (assembly GCA_010110895.2). Lineage (NCBI taxonomy): Eukaryota > Viridiplantae > Streptophyta > Pinopsida > Pinales > Pinaceae > Picea > Picea sitchensis. The sequence continues at coordinate 84,105 of SNQJ01S0010915.1, forward strand.
AACCAACTCATTTAACACACGTTGAGGTCACTCTGAGTAAAAATATGTTGCAAGCCACAATAATTTGTCTTTAATTCGAATTTTTCTCCAATCAGATAATGTCTCCAAACTCCTAAGGTATATAAAATTTCTAATAACTCCAAATATTGTGTTGCATAATTCTCTTCATGGATTTTTAATTTCCTTGAAATGTAAGTGATCACTCAACCGTCTTGCATCAAAAATCCGCCTAGACCTTCCTTGGATGCATCTGTGCAGACCAATAATTCTTTGTCCATGCAGGGAACCTTCAGTATCAACGTTGTCGCTAACAACTGATTAATATTTTGAAATTCTTTCACACATTTCTTTGTCCATACAAATTCTTTATTTTTCTTCTGCAATTCCCTAATTGGATTTTCTATCTTCGAAACACCTTCGATGAAGCATTGATAATATCCTACTAACCCCATAAAGCTACGCACTTCTTGTATGTTTGTGAGTGTTTTCCATTCCATAATAACCTCAACCTTTGATGGATCCATAGAGATACCTTCTCCAGATATGATATGTCCCAAATAATGAATCTTCGACTCATAAAAATAACGATTCGATAGTTTCACGTACCACTTATTTTCTCTTATACGTTGTAAAACCATTCTCATGTGTTCCTCGTGCTCTTCTTTCATCCGAGAGTACATCAATATATTATCAATCAATGCTTGTACAATTTTTTCCAAGTATTCACAGAATACCCGATTCATCAAACTTATCAATACGCCTGGGGCATTCGTTAGTCTAAACGGTAAAGAAGTAAACTCATAGTGTCTAAACCTCATCTTAAATGTGGTCTTTGGGATATATTCTTTCGTAATCAGTAAGTGACAATATCGCGATCTCAAGTCAATCTTTGAAAACGTTGTTTCTCCCTTCATCTGATGAAACAAATTGTCAATCCTTAGCAACATATATTGGTTCTTTATCATAGCTTTGTTCAATTGGAGGTAGTCAATGCAAGTCCTCCTTGATCCATCATTCTTTCTAACAAAAATCATTGGTGCACGCCACATCGATATGCTTGTATGTATAAGTCTCAAATCCAACAACTCCTTCAATTGCATTTTCAGCTTCTGCAACTCTAGTGTCCACATTCAGTAGGGAGTTCTTGGAATAGGTTTAGTTCCACGTTTCAGCTCTATGTTAAACTCCAATTCTCTTTCTTGCAACAAACCTAGTAACTCCTTAAGAAATACATTGGCAAACTCCAATACTACAGGAAGATTTTATAATCCTTTCGTGTCCCACTTTTCGTCAAGCTCTAATATGGTGTATAACTTAAACCCATGTTGTAGAGGACAACAACCTCCCAAATTCCATGTTATAAATAAATTTGGGACCCTTATTTTTCAATTTTGAAGAGAAAAATCTTTTTTTTTTTTCAGTTTTGAAATTTTTTGGCCATACTCCCAATTTTTTTGAATTTTCATTTAGTCTTTAATGACATTTTCTTGTTGGTATTTTTTTCATTTCATCAAGGATTTTATTAAATATTTTGACTTCTAAATATTTCTAATTCACCTATCCTTGATGACTCTTCTCATTTACACACCTTGAATGAAATTCTATATGGGCTACAATATTTGACAAGCTACAATTTTTTATTATATTGTTGGTTTTAATTTTTATTAACATGTTTTGTTTGGGTAATAAAGCAATGTTCTAACAATGATTGATCATGATCTAAAAAAAATCCTAATTATCCTATCATAATCACGTTATTACCATGATACCCATGATTCATAACAATTGTTTGATATTATGTTGTGGGACATCGGTCCTAATCTAATCATCATTGATTTAAATGAACTTAATGGGGAATTAAACCGAGTCCTTTCAAACTAAATTCGAGAAGTCCACCTTTCTTGAATTTTACATATTCTCCTCTACATATGGTGTTGTTTTGTAACAGCGTAGTCATGAATTATTACCTCAAGTTGAATCCTATATATAATGCTTCTTCCTTGAATTAAGAGTTTTACTTAAGTATTGAGGGTTTATTTTCATTTACCTGTAAGAGAGAGTCTATTAGGATTCTATTAGGGTTTTTTGAACTCTAGTGTGGTAAAATGTTAATATGAGAATGATTTCCATAGTTGAACTCGATGTTAAGCTTATTGAAGCTCATGAAGATTATTTTTTGACTTTTGAGAGGGTTGGTTGGTTATAATTTGTGCGCATGTTTAATGGCTACAATGCATAGGTCACCAAAGTTTTTCAACAAAGATTTAATGGTGAAAACCCTAAAATTGGAGATATGGATTTATAGATAGATGAAGAATTGATAGTGAGTGTGACTAAATTTGCATTAAAATGGGAATGTTGGTCTAAGACCAAAAAGGTGAAGGAGATTCTCTGGTCAGAATTCTTTATTTCTCTCGAACGCAAATACGATTACAAATGTATTCCCATATCTTTAGTCAAGGAAAAATGGATTTTTTTGTTAGGGGTTATTAAGGGTTTTATCACATGTGAGGGAAGATATAGCGTTTTATTTATTTATCACTTTTGACATTTAATGGTATTCATGGATTATGAATTGAACATGCCCATTTTCTTGCTTAAAATCTTGTCTAAAATGACAAATTTTTTATGAGAGAAAGAATCTGAGTTCAGAAATAAATGTTTTTCATCATGGTTTAGTGAAAATTCTGATTGTGTTTCATTTAGAAAAGGATGGTGAATCTTGGGAGGTGTTTTTGAAAAGAAATCATTTTCAGGATAACTGTGAGTTATATTTACAAAATCACTTTTCTAAGGTAGAAAATCCTAAATCTTGTAGAAGATACCATCTTGGCATACCCTCAAGTTTTCACTCATCAACAAAAAATTGTGAGGGTTACACGTAGTCAATCTGTAAAGTTTAACCCTAAGGCAGAGGGTGACCCACCTGTTACCAAAAAGAATGATGCTTCTAGTAATTTAGTCAATTTTATGAACAAGAGGAAAGGAAGGAAAATATCGAGAATGCTAAAAAATAAGTCTAGAATAACTTCTAAATCTAGTTCTCCTATACAAATTGAGGATGAAGAGTTGGTTACAAATCAAGAAGTATCCTCCCCAAAAAATAATTCTTCGCAGGAACCCATTGAAAAGGTCATTGAAGAAAAATAGAAGGAAAAAACTAAAACCGATAACAATCTAGAGGTTTCCTTCTGGAAGGACAAATACTATTCAGTGGTTCTAGTGGTATAGGAAAACATAATCGATTTGGAATTAGAGAAGCAACTTCTTAGGTCAGAAAATAAATATTTGATCAATAGCCAAAGTAGGAAAAATTCAGGTTTCAAACACGATAAAACGAGAGAAGTTGTTAACATTAACTCACTAGTAGTTACCATTTTTGTTAATTCAGTATTTAAGATTGTACCTAGTAACACTCAATGATTAAAATTTCTTATTTCTTGGTATGAGTTAAGCGTTTTTATTTTTGTTAATTTTCATTAATAAAAGTGTAGCTATAGAATCTATAATTCCATAGAAACTCTATTTTTTGTTTTCTGTTTATTAATTATTGTCTTTCCATTTTTTTATAGCTATTAAAAGAATGACCTCGAGGAACACGCGAAAATGAGAATACTAGTTTTCCAAGAAGAATTTCAAAATTGAACAATTAGTTAAATTTTATTTTAGTTAATATAGTTTGTGTAATTAATATATTTTTGTTATTTTCCCATTCTAAATAGATAATTATTTGTGGTTATCGAAGTTAAGTTTCAATTTGAATTTGGTCAATATAAACGAGTGAAGGAAAGACAATTGTAGGGGATTCAATTTTTTGAAAAAGAAAACGAAACTTATGCACTATTGTACAAGTCTCTTTTTGGAAGACTTATAGTGAATCTTTTGTTACTTTGAATATTATTACAAGCAATCCATATTCAACATTATTACTGGTAAATGAATGTTCATTTTTCAAATTAGAGTCTTATCTAGAGTATGTGTTGATGGAATCAAAATTGATTTAGTTGATTACTATTAATAAATTAGATCAATTTCATCTTTTATTTGATACATTATTCTAGTTATGATTATTATATGAATTAATGTTTTGATTATAATTTTGTACTAATTATTTAAACATGTTTATATATTCATTTTCATATTTATAGTTTAGTTTTTATTTGATAGAAAATAGAATTTTTGAGATTATTTAGAAAATGTATATTTTTATATTTAGTTTAGTTTAGAATAGTTAAAAGTAATTGGATCTAAATCAATCAAAGCCATTCACAATGGATAACGATCTAATTGGGATCTTGACCAGGTGAAATATTGAATGTTAAACATGGTCATATTAGACTATCAACAACCCCTTGCACATACTTTTCTATAATTGCAAGGAAGAGATAAACCTCAACGAGACTCCTTGGTCTCTTACTATAATTACTATACTTTGTCTCAAACCATCAATCAAACTCAAGCGTTTCGTCTTACAGTTAAGTATCATGTCGTGAGATTCTAACTAATCAATTCTGATCACTATATCATCTGTTCCGAAAATTGTAACGTACATGTTTACACTTGTCATGAAGTCACCTAAGTTAATGTTATAATCCTTCACTTCTCCTCCAACAATTTGCCTCGCACCCAATTCCATTTCTGCATGTCTAAACTCATCTTCTTTGAATCCCTTCACCTTAATTCGTTTAAGCGCAACACTATATATAAAAATTCCAGTGGGTCTTGGGTTTATTAAAATACTAAAATGTTGATAGGAGATCATACTTGACGTCTCGGACACGATGGATTGATGCTTGTCCTAGCCGTTATTCATCAATGCATGTATCCTGTGGGACTTTCCCATATCACCAACTGTCATAGGTCTTGATGATCCGAAAACTCTTTCTTTCTCAATAGGACAATCGCTTGGGTAATTTGTCTATCTAAATGTCTGACATCCATTCTTCAGTCTGATACTCCTAATCCTAGAAGTAGAAGTTGTTTTCCTAAGAGTATGTTGTACTAGTCTATTCTGCGGACTAGCTATAAACTACTATTGTTGTTTTGGTGATCTATAAGGAGTCCTCTGTTGAGTATTATTTCGACACAATGTTGAGAATACAGGTCCTTTATGAATGTTATGATGCCCATAAGTCTTTCTAGCTGGTGTCTAATGTTATTTCTCTCTTGATGTCACATGTCCTCTCTATCTGGAAGGAGTCCTTCCATGACCTCCACTATTCATCTCTTCCTCAGTAATGAGGGCCTTCGGAAATGTATCGTGCAACTTATGATGCATCATGATCCTCACCTTTGCATGAATATTGAAGTTAAGGATGAACACAATCTTGTTGACCTTTATCTTCTATGTGTTCAGATATGGAGCATCTCTGAGTAGGTCCATGAACAAGTCCTCATACATCAGTACCGTATGACTACCCTATCGTAAGACGTTGAAATCATTAAGATGGTGATCAATGAATTCCTTAGACAAGTACCTCTATCTAAATCATTCCTTGAAAAACTTCCATGACACTTATTCAAAAACCATGTTTAGTTGAGGTAGGAGTGTCTTCAACCAAATTACAACACTCCTTTTCAACTGAAATAATGCAATGCATACTTTCATATTGGAGGTGTAATCGCGAAGCGTGAATCACATCGCCATGTTCTCTAACCATGTCTCGGTGGCTAAGTCGTCCATGGCACCCATGAACTCGGGAAATTTTACCTTCTCAAGTTACATGTGTAGATTACTACTAAGCATTGGAGGGAGTTGTGAACCCTGAATGGGGATAACCATTTTTCCCTCATCACGATCAATAGGGTTGATCAATGCCTCTGACATCCTCTTGAAGGATCTCATCATACCTACCACATCTCCCACTGCAACTTGTTGATGCTCATGCTTAGTAGTCTTCTCATCTACCTAAGGGTTATATCCCTCTAGCATGGATACATGTAGAGGAAGCAGAGCTCTTCCTCTAACATCATGATGCCTACTCATCCTCCATCTTCTATACATGATTATCCTCCATCTTCTATACATGATTACTTGCATGAATTATTTCTAAACTTTATTAGCGATGCATATTTAACTATTAAATTAGACAGTGGAATACATAACGATCCAATGTTGTATGGTTGAACCTGACTCTAATACAATATGTAACATTTTTTCATAACAACGCAAGTGTAAATGACTACAAAATTAAAAAAACAAATTCAAGACAGTATACACTTAAGATAATATCATGTTCATTTCTATCAAATCCATAAAGATAACAAATGGTGAATAACTATGTTTAGACAAATACATTGTTCTTTCTTTATGTCAAACATGATAAGGAAAATACACGATATCAAGTAAGATTTAACAGGTATATAATCTAATCTTGTCAGAATCACTTCTCATCAAATCGCGTTAATCTCAATTAACATTTAAAGATAAACAAGTGTACTACATTGTCATCCTTACTCACAAAAGATAGCAATAAATGCCTACATTTAAGTTCCAATACTAGAAGCACTTAATTGTATATTACTAATAAGTGCCTAAGTAAAGCACTAGTGTTTACATGGTGATCGAACAAACTATAAATTCTACGATAGCATACTCGTTACCTGTCCTTCTCTAACTTTTCTGAAATTTCTCATTGTAAGGCCTCTCCCAACATAGCCTTATAAATCATAAATTAAAATATAGACATGCTAACTTAAGCTTACATTGTTTCTTATACATCAAAATAATCCACTACATAATCAACATATTAGTATTTACGAGAAGATTATAATCAATTTCATAACACAAAAGAATAATGAATAATTTACATACCTCTAACTGATGCTACTATTGTCCCAAACTCTACTTGATGCACTGCCCAAAACCGTCTAACCACTCAACCAGCTAGGAACAGAGCCTCTTCGGCTCCCTAGCTCCAGGATTCCGTAAGTATTCCTGGCCCCCAAGCCCAAAACTCCCAGCAACTGATGCTCCCTTGTAACAATCCACCCAAACTCCAAACCAGAAAAATACAGTCCCTAATATCCAAATAATGCTTCCTTCCCCCAAAATAAAAAGTCCCCCCTCTCAAATGGCTATTCCCCCTCATATGCCCTCGTCCATTCACTGCCTCTCCATTCAATGCCAACCACCTTATCCCTCAATTCAATGCCTTATCCCTCCATACGTTAAGTTTTCTATTAAATAAATTAAAATTTATTAAACTTTAATTCGTTACCCAAACTTTATATGAGTTAATTAATTAATTAATCAATATATATTAAACGATAATTAATTATTTAATTAATATTATTAATAAATAATCATTATTTAACTAATATACATTAGGACAGTTAATTATATAATTAATTAAACTTAATAAAACTTAAGAAATTATTTAACTAGGGTTGTTACATACACCCACCCTTCAGGAAACTTTGTCCCGAAGTTAAAGTATTTTATGATACAAGGGAAAAGAAACATGGTTCACACATTCATAACAAATAATCGACATTATTAGTAAGTAAGCCACGAAAACTCATACATACTAGTGTACATGTGCAAGAAATGCATGTGTAGCTAGTACATACAAGTCTCGTGCATGTACTAATAACAATAATTGTCATCTCTATAGTAATTTATATATGCATCCAATCCATTCAACAAGACTATTCATTTTATAAAAGACAATAAACCAATCAAATGTTTGTGAAATCCTTTAATTACAATTATGTAGCTCAACAATGTTATTTAGACAATTGTAGTTTAGTTACATAATTATGAATTTTCATATATATCCATTTTCTTTTCAGAAGGAAAAACAATAAATTCCATCATAAGACAAATCTCCATACACTCTCAACTATTTCTACTCATGCTTCCTCCCTAACTTAATTCCATCTTCCATTCCTATCCTTCCTCTGTTGGACGATCTTGGAGAGTCAACTATATTGTCCTAACCCCAAATAGAACCCGTAAGCAGAAGTGTCACTATCTTGACCAAGCTTCCCCAACAGGGAACTAACATTCATCATCACACGTATAGGGGAGCATGAGCTAACACCGTCCTCCCATGACTCCAGGTTTTGGAGGATACATGGTGAGAAATGCCTCCACCCCTCCTAACAGGACTAGGGTCCACACACTACAATAGAATATACAGTGGCACCGTGTTGCTGGTAGTTTTGTCATCATTTATTCATTTTTGGGCAGTCTTACCACCTGAAATCCTGCACTGGTCCACATATCATAGAAATGTATCCAAACCAATATAATTTCACATACAAATATTCATACCATATTGTTTCTCGGTAAGTGGTCACGACATCCACTTTTGTTATCATTATCCGTTGGCTATTTCATAGCCCAATGAACTGCAGATTACTCTGTAACACAAAATCATACACATCTAGGCATTATTATCATGTAATTTCATACAACTAAAATCTCAATTCGGTATCCATGTACCAACAACTTTAACATCAAAGTTTTCAAGTTAAAAAAATAGATCTCATAATACCCCATAATTCAATTAATGTTACCCCTTCATAGAACTATCATTCACATAATAGATTGCATCATATCCAACATCATTTAAATAGCATTTAAACATTCATAAAATTTAGATTCTCACAATATATCACATCATCTCCATCATTATTCAAATACAATTAAACATTCATAAAATTTACATTCTCACAATATAACGCATCATATCCATCATTATTCAAATACATTTAAACATTCATAAAATTTACATTCTCACAATATATCGCATCATATCCATCATTATTCAAATACATTTAAACATTCATAAAATTTACATTCTCACAATATATCGCCTCATATCCATCATTATTCAAATACATTGAAACATTCATAAAAGTTCATACGTCTTAAAAGTTCAAGTGCATCATTTAATAGTTTCAATGTGAAATAGGAAATAAAGGTGTTTAGGCCTTAGGTAATCCTGGTTGTCTAAGTCAAAAGGTGGTGTTACATACACCCAACCTTCTCGTCGTAGTGTCTCGACATCTTCCCAAGTAGCAGATCCTGGACTATACTTGTCCGACTAGACCTTAACTTGGTCTAACAAACGATTCATGAGCTGTCAGACTCTACGGTCCAATATGCATAACAGTTCTACCATGAGGGTTCCCACATACGATACCTGCAATTCCTTCCAATTTAGTTTATGTGATTCATCAGCAACATAATGACGTAGAACAGATACATGAAAAACATTATGAGTTTTATGCAAGTGGGGTGGCAGTATGAGACAATAGGCAATGGGTCCAATTTTCTCTTAGATTATGAACGGTCCTATAAATCGAGGTGACAACTTTGTCCTCTTCCTGAATCGTATGGTACTCTTATTAGACCTGATACGAATGAAAACCTGATCTCCCACTTTATAACTTCGATCAATCCTGTGTGCATCCCCATAACGTTTCTGTCTATCCTGAGCTTCCTTTAGTCTCTTCCTAATATGAATCACCTGTTCCTCCATGTCTTGAATCAATTCCGGCCCAAATGTTACTTGGTCTTCTAATCTATCCCAACTCAATGGCATTCCACATGCCATTCCATACAGATCTTCGTACGGTGGCATTCTGATGGAGCTATGAAAATTGTTATTGTAGGCGAACTCTACCAAAGGTAGGTACTTCTCCCAATGGGTTTGATTATCCATGATGCACATCCTAAGAATGTCTTCCATGACTTGATTTAATCTCTCAGTTTTCCCATCTGTTTCCAGATGAAAAGTTGTGCTTAGGTTCAACTAAGTCCCCAATGCTGACTGCAAACTTGTCCAAAACCTAGAAGTGAATCTGGAGTCCCTATCTAAAATGATCTTCGTAGGTATCTCGTGCAAACATATTACCTCACTTACAAACACACGTGCCACATCAGTGACATCGTAAGTGTCTCTAACTAGAATAAAATGAGCACTCTTAGTTAACCTATCAACTATCACAAGAATGAAATTGTGTCTATAAGATGTGAGCGGAAACCCCACAACAAAATCCATAGAGATGACTTCCCACTTGGACATAGGAACATCATGTGGTTGTAGGAGGCCTGCAAGGTCATGGTGGTCGACTTTCACTTGTTGACACTCTAGGCACTTGGCGACGAAATGAACTACATTGCGCTTCATGCCTACCCAAAATAAGAGCTTCCTCATGTCTGCGTACATCTTCTTCACACTCAGATGCACACAATAAAGTGCTCTATGGGATTCTTTCAGTATGATGCTTCAAATATCCCCACCTTCGGGAATGTACATCCTTCCTCGATATATTAACAGTCTATCTGCTTCCAGACTATATCCTTCATACATTGGATCTAATTTCCTCCCACTCTAGAGGTTTGAAGTAACCTTTAAATACCAATTGTCTCATTGGAGTTGCGTCAACACACGTTCCCTCAGATTGACCTTTAAGGGTACCAAGGAGAAGACACGCATCTCCTACTCAAAGCATCTATGACCACATTTTCCTTTCCCTTGATGTATGAAATACCAAAATCATACTCACTCATAAAATCAATCCATCGCATTTGCTTGACATTCATATCCCTTCGAGTGAAGAGATGTTTTAAACTCTGATGGTCTATTTTGAGCTCAAAGTTTCACTCCACAAGATAGTGCCTCCAAAGTTTCAGAGCTAGCATTACAGATACTAACTCTAAATCATGAGAAGCATAAATCTCTTTGTGTTTCTTCAACTTCCTTGATGCATAAGCTATTACTCCTCCATCCTGCATTAGCACGTCCCCCAACCCTTGCTTCAAGGCATCCGTGCAGACTGTGAAGTCCTTTTCCATATCCGACACTCGTAGAATTGGTGCACTAGTTAGTAACCTCTTAAGTTTGATGAATGCACTATCACATTATTCTATCCATTCACACTTGACCCCCTTGCCCTGCAAAGTGGTGTTGGCTTTCACTATTTTAGAGAACCCTTCCACAAATCTCCAATAATAACCTTCTAGCCCCATGAAGCTTCTTACCTCATGGGCAGTTTTCAACACTGGCCATTCCATAATGACCTTTACCTTTTCTGGGTCCATAGAGATTCCTTCACCATAAATGATATGTCCTAAATAGTGGATTTATTTATGGAAGAAGGAACACTTCGACAACTTCCCATACAATTTGTTCTCTCTAAGGCAGGACAACACTACTCGCAAGTGTTCCTCATGTTCTCTTTCATTCTTGGAATAGATGAGGATGTCATCTAGAAAGACTTGTACAAAATGGTCTAAGTACTTCTGGAATACTCTGTTTATGAGGCTCATGAATACTGTTGGTGCATTGGTCAATCCGAAAGATACTACGATGAAATCGTAATGTCCAAACTGATTTCGAAAGGCAGTTTTAGGAATATCACCTTCCTTAATCCTTAACTGGTGATACCCAGATTGCAAATCAATTTTTGAGAATACTGCTGCTCCTTTCATTTGATCAAAGAGGTCATCTATTTGCGGCATTGGGTACCCATTTTTCACTGTAGCACAGTTCAAGTCCCTATAATATATACACATTTGTAAGGAACCATCCTTCTTCTTCAAAAACATTACTGGTGCACCCCAAGGTGAGACACTGAGCCTTATTAGCCCTAAGTCCAGTAACTCTTTCAACTGCATTTGCAACTCTCAAAGTTCTGGCGCTCTCATCCGATACGGAGTCATGGAAATTGGTTCTGCACCCGGTTTTATCTCAATAATAAAATCAAGCTCCCTCTCAGGAGGTAACCCTGGTAACTCGTTCGGAAAAACATCTTTAAATTCTGACAATATCGGGTACTGATCCAAGGAGGGTCCCTTCCTTTCATTCACTTCTTCCACTACATATAGTCGACACCCTTGCCTCATGCACCGCTTCACCTTCCTAGTTGAGATAAAGCATAGAGACGCCCGTCTTTGTACACCGTGGATCTCTACTGGTCTTCCTTCACTGTCGACACAAAGCATCCTTTTTGCGAAACAATCAACCTAAGCTCGATGAGCTTCTAACCAATCCATTCCAATGATTAGTTCATACGTCCCGAGAGAAGTGATGTATACCTTCAACCTGGTAGTACACGCTCTGAGGTCTACTATACAATTATCGATGCTAGGTCCTACCGCTTAATTTTCCCCCGAAGCCATTTTGACTTTCTTAAACTCATCGTGCTCGTAGGCTGCCAACCCACTCTTTTCTAATGCAGATGGTGAAATGAAACTATTTGTAGCACCGGAATCAAATAAAATCTTAACATTGATATGATTTAGCGTACCTGATGACTCCACCACCGTGGATTGATGTTCTACCTGGCGATTATTAACCACTGCATAAATCTGGTGGCTGCCACTTGCTCTTCCCATCGGGGTGTTTCCTTCTCTATGCACAAATCCTAATTGTAACTCTGGGCAGTGATGATGGTAATGGGGTCCTCCACATCCCCAACAGATAACATGAGATTGAACCTGTGCATTGTTCTGTGACTGTCTCTAAAATGAGTCCCTTCCCCTCAAACCCCCTCCCCTACTAATTGTCCCCTCAGATGGTCGTAGACCTACCTGTGTCGTTGGTGATGAACAAGACGTTGCGCTTACTGCCATTGAAATACCTATGGAAACTATCATTGGTGTGACTCTATTACCATATGGAGGTGGCCTGGAGCTCCATCCCCTAGAGAAGGTCTTAGGGGCCTTCCCAATGAATCCAGTACGATGAGGAAAGGTCGGTCTCGTACCTCTAGTTAAGTTCATGTGTTCCTCCGCATCACGCGCATTTTCCACTATTTTTTCTACTGAAGATGATTTCCACATCCGCACCATAGCCCTTATCTTAGGGTTTAACCCATAGATAAAGTGTTTTTCTTATCGTTGGTCATTATCCATGTATGAAACATATTTTACCAATTCCATAAACCTGATCACATATTCTTCTACGGTCCTGTTTCCGTGTACTAGACCATGAAATGCTCCCACCTATTGTTCCTCATAGTAAGTTGGTAGATATTTCCTTCGAAACCTCTCCTCAAAAAGTTCCCAAGATACGGTGTCTGGGGTAAGATGGAGTTTCCTTTCTAGGTTGCCGCACTAGTTCAAGGCACTGTCGCTCAACTGAAAAATCACTATCTTCGCCTTTGAAGTGGACAGATAGTCTCTTAAGGAAAAACACATTGTCATGCCTTACAACCATGCCTCGACACAACCCCCGACAAACTATGGAAGTTTGATCTTCTACAGTTCTCTAGTGATGTCTTCTGGTGGAGGTTCTCCCCCTGAATCCCTCGACTCTTCTGGATTACCCGTTGCAGATGGTGGGGGCGCCACTTCGATCCCTGTTGGTTGACACCCCTTGAAAGTCTCATTTATGGCCTCCAAAGAGCACAGTATGAGAGCTAGTTCAGGCGATGGTGGTGGTGGCGCTGGCAGTCCCTTCGACGATGCCCCTCTACCTCGATTTCTTCGAGTCCTAACCATCCTGCATCAACCAAAGTTGTCAGGGTGAGTTCAAGGACATTTCTCATTTGCGCAACTTAGACTAGAAAACACGGTTAGGCGTAACTTTTTTTTTACTTGTCTATAAAAAGACATTACTCTCTTTAGGGGAAGTGGCTAGGTTAAGGTTAAAGCGTCTAAGCTTGATGTCTTCGCCTAAGAAAACTACTGAATCTCTCTCTTGGTAGCTATGCTATCATCGCACCACACTCGTCAATTCCTCTAGCTTACCTTCCTAGCGTGCATGAAACCCCCTTCCCCCTTTATCACGATTTAAGTCCTTAATTTTTTTATTTTTTTTTAAACCGATTAATGTGACCTTGAACATACTTAATGATTAAAATATGTACTCAAGTATTAATATCATTTGCTCGCTTTAATTAATTAATCATCAATAGTTGAAATAAAATTCAATCAAAATTTATTATTATTAATTTTTTTTAAATTAAACTTTGCTCTAAAAATTTAAAACTTAAAAAAAAAATTGAAATTTTACTCTAAAATTTAGAACTAATTTAAAATTTAAATTTTACTCTTAGATTCAAATTTAGAACTAATTAAAATAATAATAAAAAAAACTAATTAAAACTAATTTATGGAATGGCCATTAAAACTTAAAAAAAAACTTAAATTTTAAAGCTAATTTTACTCTTAGATTCAAATTTAGAACTAATTAAAATAATAATAATAAAAAATAATTAAAACTAATTTATGGAATGGCCATTAAAACTTAAAAAAAAACTTAAATTTTAAAGCTAATTGGAACTAATTAAAACTAATTAAAAATTTAAATTTTAAATTTTAAATAAAAAATAATAAAAAACAAATAAATAAATAAAATAAAACAAAATAACACAATAAGAAAAAAAATTAAATAAATTGATATGGGCATGAGGTCCATGTTAGAACAGTTAATTATCTAATTAATTAAACTTAATAAACCTTAAGCAATTATTTTAACTAGAGTTGTTACACTCATCCTCCTCAATTCCTTATCCTAAATTATTTTAAATTACATATCTACATAAATAATATATCCTATAATATAAAAGATAATTATCTTAATGTAAAAATCTATTGAATTTTTAACCATCAACAAGATTACAATTTAAACAGTTATTAAGGTTAAATTTGTTTAAGCATTTAACTAATCGAAATAAGATTAATTATGAAAAGCTATCGTTCTTTGAGATTTTAAATTATCAATAAATTAAAAACTGTTAAATAAACTACAAATATAAACTACAATAATGATGGCATCCTCCGCAATTCCTTATCCTAAATTATTTTAAATTACATATCTACATAAATAATATATCCTATAATATAAAAGATAATTATCTTAATGTAAAAAACTATTGAATTTTTAACCATCAACAAGATTACAACTTAAACACTTATTAAGGTTAAATTTGTTTAAGCATTTAACTAATCGAAATAAGATTAATTATGAAAAGCTATCGTTCTTTGAGATTTTAAATTATCAATAAATTAAAAACTGTTAAAAGCAAGGAAGTTAATCTTTGAAATCAAAACCCTCCATTTAGTATAACGACCAAGAATATTCTATCTACATTTGATCCTGTCCATAAAAACAGTATTAAAGATTAAAAACGTATTAAATGTACCCATTACAAATAGGTATACTACTTTCGACATAATTACAACAACCCTTTCATTTTAATTATGCCAGAACTCCACCAGTTTTTGGATCACGGTTTAACACCTAAATCCATTCAACGTCGATTATAAAGGAACAAACGAGAGCTCGTGATGGCATAAAGGATTAGCTTCGACAACAGTAAGCCAAATGTCATCAATTACAAGTGTAGGAAAATCGAATTCTAAAGGTAACTATATCAAGTATCACTAAACGCTTAGCTAAGACTCCAGCTAACTCCAGAACTCGTAGTGTCAAAGGAATTTAGAGAGGACGATGGGTTCGAGCTGGTGCATCCCAAGTTGATCGCCACTCTTAGCGTAGATGATCAATAATGCTGGATGAATGATGTCTTACGTGCATTCCCACAATCTTGTTAACATTCTCAAGTAAGAATCAAAATAGTTTGATGGAAGGTTTAGTTCCCTCATCCGAACCGACATTTTAGAAGGTCGAAAGAATGACAACAATTTTTCTTTCTCTTAGCCATGGCACATTGGTTTATTACAGAGATCAGGCTTTTGTGATATGCAAAGGAGCTTAAGTCCGTTGGTTTGATAGAGGAACATCATGAATCCTTTATTATGATAAATTGGTGAATTTCTCTGGATCCTTACAGAATAGTTTAGAGATCCACAACCATTGTTTGCAGAGCATAAAACTAAGAAGGATAGAGGAACAACATAAATCCTTTATTATGATAAATGGGTGAATTTCTCTGGAGGATATAATTAACTCTAGTGTTTATGTATAATCCACTATCAATATTTCGATTTATCAACCCCAAATGTCGAATAAAAGGAATAATATGAATTGGAAACTATGACGAATTAAATTTCTTTTCGAAAAACAAGATCCCTTCCTTTTAATTAATAATAGATATTGCTAACACTACGCCTTAGGGCATATGGGACTAAAGGTAGTTATTAATTGCATTATATATTTGAATATCCACACCCGTGCACAGTCACAACCTAAAACTCCTTCATTTCTATTGCTGTTGGGAAGGCCCGCTGTGCTGTCTCTGCAAGGTGCTGCTATGGTTGGGGAAGCTTATGTAAAAACTGTGTTTTCGTCGTAATCTCTAGTGCCATCGCTGTTTTTCCTTTGTCAAGAAGTGCTTTCTATAAACAACTATTTTAATTTACATTCCACATATAGATTTCTTAGTAATTTCGAAATCCTTCTTCAAAATTTTGTGTAATATATTCTAATTAAAGGAATAATATCCTCCATTTAATACTTCACAGGTTCAAATCCAGAGGGGTAGGGTATGTATACTTTTGTAGACTTTACCAGTTAAATCGCTGGACGAGGACGGTCCCTTGTCCCACAAACAAGGAGGTCTCATACACCAATTTGATGTGCTCGCTTGGCCGTGACCTTAAAAATAGATTATTATTTATTATTATTATTTTGATCCCTGATTTCAAAAAGATTTAAAATATCATTGTTCAAATATACACAGGAATTTAGATATATACACAGAAACATATTATTGCTAATATAGATAAAAGACAAAGGAGTTCATATACTTCACATAAATATATTATTATTAAAATAAATAACATAGGACTTTTCATATCCAATGCAACTGATTATCGTGATAAATTCATTAACCATAATTAGAACTCTGATACAAAATAACAAAGATTTACTCCGTAAATTTAACATTCATATCATACTACTCTATTATGTGAAGTTTACATTCGAATACATAGACAAAATACAAATAAATGGCGTGACCAAATTGAAGCGTGTCTAAATATAATTCTCAACCGGGTGGTTCGCAGTGTCTTTTTCTTTTTTCTCTTTAATCCTAGAGACTTCACTATACCTCCTAGTCAATGTTAGGGGTATTCTTCTTCCCCTTTTCTACCCAAGTTTCAAAAGACTACATACAAAAACAAAGAAAAATAACACCAAACTTTTCTCTAAAGGAAGAGCTTCCACTCCTTTTAACCTTTGGAACACAACTGTCACAAGTAAAACTTAGTCAAGAAAAATTGTGGCAGCATAACAATACTAACAAGGTGATCTCCCCTCTCTCTTTCTCTCAATTCTTTTATAGAAAAATTCTTAATGACACATGTACTTATGAAAAAATAATTAATTTTTATTAATTTAATTAAAGGATTATTCACCCACTACATGTGTCACACTCTCCCCAAGTTGCATATGTAATTTATCCTTTTAATTTATTTAATTACACAATTTCCCTCAAATTCCCCAATTTGTTCCTATTTTTCCACTTAGTTGTCTATTAGTTCCCCAATCCCTTATTTAATTTGTGTCCCCTATCTAAATATTACTTTTAGTTGGATTAAGAGTCTTCTTTTAATTAGGATTAGTGATAGATTGACTCAAGATGAGACTCTATGTGGACCACCTATTCTTTCATGTTTTATTCTCTTTCTATTTATAAATCCTTTATATTATTTTGATACACACATATGCATTTACCCAAGTTCATTCTTATTTATTAATTCAATTAAATTTCCAGTGTAATTCTTTTATTCATTTTTTATGGTTTACTTAAACAAACCTCCTTAGACATAGAATCTTTGTTATTTTTTTTTTATTTTTTTTCAATAATCATTTGCATGTTGTTTATGAAAAAGTCAAAGTATTTAATTTTTATTTTCTAAGCCTTCTATATTTTTATTAATCACATTTCATTATGAGACATTCCCTTCAAGATGCACCTCCGTGATCCAAGGGTGCCACTCGTCTTTGACTATTTTTGGAAGTTTGTCCGACACTTGGAGTCAACACTCCACTTTGTCAAACTTTTGAGAGGCTAAGGACTTCTAAGAAATAATGATTCAGCCTTATTGTGTGCCCATTATATTTCTTCCCCGACAACTATATCAATCTACTCTCATGGCATCGTGGACCACTTGAACTAGGTAATCGTTAACCTACAGTTCAGGTCACGGCATGAGTGTTGGTATGATCTCATAGGGACACTTCTATACTTCTCTATCAATTGTGTGTTTTCTTTCCATGACCCCTTTACTCCTGATATGAGTTGGATTAGCAAGCGTTGTCCAACCTGCATCCATTAAAAAGAACATTGACAATCATACATATACATAACATCCATACTAACATCATCATATAAATCACATGCATGTAAATAAAATACTCAAACTAAATACAAGTCCTCTCCCTAACTCAATCTGAAGTCCAAGGGGCTCCATTGATGCCATCTGCATCATCAACCTGTCAATGTATCCTACACACTCAGGGAATTTCATCAATAATACTTGTCGATACATATATACATATAGAATTTAACTTATAATCGCAATGACATCAAAATATAACTCATAAGAAAAGCATAATCATAATGTATCATAATTAGATCACTTGCTCACAAGTGTCATCAAAGAATAAGTCAGTATAAAATGTTCTCTGTAGAAGTGGATATTACAAAAAGTCCCTCTTTTTTTAAACTTCGTTCCAAAGTTTGTACATTCTAAATGAAAGAAATAAATGTATCAGACAAAAGTATAATTATCCAATCTATCAAAAAAATAAGGAAACTCTTCATGCATCTCATGTGAATCCTCCCAAGTAGCCAACTATGGACTAGAATTGTCTCACCAAACCTTGACCTAATCGACTATTCGACGTTGTTGTTGTCGAGTGTGATGGTCTGGAATATGGATTGGCTCCACCATGAGAGAACCCTCGTCTGAAACCTGCAAAGAAATCAAGTCAATGACATGTGACATATAGAAAATATAATATTGCAAAAAAAATACATGAAATACTCCGTGCATATGCCTCAAAGAATCAAGCAACACTACTCGATAAGCCATAAGTCCCTTTAAAAAAATTTGAAAGTTCACACAAACCAAGGAGAGATTTTAGCACCCTTTCCAAATTTGATTAAACTCTTATGTGGTTTTACCCACAATAAAACTTTGTCGCCAACATCATAGTTGTGGTCAATGTGATGCACATCAGCATAACTCTTCTGTCGAGCTTGTGCTTCTTTAATCCTTTATCTTATTTTTCACATATTTTCTTCCATTTCTTCGATCACTTATGGTGCCACCAGGATCCTATCCTGTAGTCTATCCGAACTCAGAGGTGTCTGACACAATCATCCATGAAGAAATTTAAACTCTTCTATCTTAATCGTACTCTTGTAACTGTTGTTGTACGCGAATTCTACCAATGATAAGAATTCTTCCTAACATTTATGTTGATCCATTACATACATACACAACATATCCTCTAAAATATGATTCATCCTTTTAGCTTTTCCATCTATTTTGGGATGATATGTTGTACTAAAATTCAGTCGTGTTCCTAAGGCCTCTTCGAAAATAGTCTGAGATAATCTAGTAAACATCGATCCTTGATCATATATTTTCCTATCACAATATTGCTAAAAAAAACTCTAGCTATGTTTGGCACATGGTACATCGTACACACTGAAATAAAGTATGCACTCTTCGTCAGAGTGTCAACGAATACAAACATTGAATCAAGTTTCCTTAATGTAAGTGACAATGCAACGATAAAATCCATCGAAATGACCTACCATTTCAATTTGGGAATAACTTGTGGTTGTAACAATCCTGCTGGATGTCTATGTTCAACCTTCACTTGCTGACATTCCAAACATATTGCCACATAATTTACTATGTCAATATTAATTCCTTCACAAAAGAATAAAGGCTTCAGGTATTCCTTCATCTTCATGACTCCAGGATAATCCATTTATACTGCTCGACAAGCCTCGCTTAAAATAAAAATTCTTAATTCGTCATTAGATGGTACGTAAATTATATCGTTATACCTCAACAATCTGTCATTTTCAAATGAATAACCTTCATACCTTGATACAATCATGGTATCTTGTCTGGAATTATCCTTAACATCCTTGTACCAATCATCCTCAATAGGTAAAGCTAGAATATTTTCTCAAAGATTTGTCCTAAGAGGTATTACTGAGAATATACATGGTCCTCGACTCAACAGATCTGCTACTATGTTCACTATTCCTTTAATGTAAGTAATTTCAAAATCACATAAGCTAAGTAGTTCTAACCAATGCCTTTGTCACACGTTCAGGTCACTTTCAGTAAAAATATGTTGCAAGCCACCGTGATTTGTATTTAATTCGAATTTTCGTCCAATCGGATAATGTCTCCAAAATCGTAAGGTATATACAATTGTTAATAACTCCAAATCATGTGTTTCATAATTCTCTTCACGCCTTTTTAATTTCAATGAAATGTAAGCGATCTCTTGATCGTCTTGCTTCAAAACTTTGCCTAGACCTTCCTTGGATGCATCCGTGAAGACCAATAATTCTTTGTCCATGTCAGGAATCTTTAGTATCAACGTTGTCATTAACAACTCCTTAAGATTTTGAAATTCTTCCGTGCATTTCTCTGTCCATACGATTTTTTTTTTCTTCTGCAATTTCATAATTGGGTTTTCTATCCTCGAAAAATGTTCGACGAAGCATTGATAATATCCTTCTAACCCCATAAAGCTACGTAATTCTGGTACGTTTGTTAGTTTTGTCCATTCCATAATATCCTCAACCTTTGCTGGATCTATAGCGACACCTTCTTGAGATATTATATGTCTCAAGTAATGAATCTTCGACTGGTAAAGAGAACACTTTGATAGTTTCCTGGACAACACTTTTTCTCTCATACATTGTAGAACCATTCTCATGTGTTGCTCATGGTCTTCTTTATTCTAATATTAAATCCATATATCGCCAATCAATACTTGTACAATTTTGTCCAAGTATTCACATAATACCCTAGTCATCAAACTCATGAATATGCCCGGGGAATTCATCAGTCTAAATGGTAAAGTAGTACACTCATAGTCTTTAAACATCATCTTAAATGTGGTGTAATGTACCTTAAAAACTGTCATAAAAAAAAAATAGTTTGTACATTTATCAATGAAAGTTTCGAGATTTCAAGCAAGTAACCTTTCTGTTGTAAGGCTTCAGTTTGAAAGATTTGTTAGAATCCTTAATGTCGTCGATTGTCCTTACCATTCAACTTAATGTTTCCTAATTGACGATATAAAAAGTGTTTACTCATCACTTCAATGTTTATCTAAGATCCTATAATTTATAATTACTTTTCTATTTGTTTGTACCTATAACACTACCACAGTCTTAACAATACAAACAACTTTGGGATTTTATGGCCAAATCCCTACATAAAAATATTACCATATGTTTGCAATACAAACGAATTGTAATAAGATCTGTTACTTCCATACCTCTATACGGAATGAAGACTCTCCAACATTCTTTTATTGGTCCATTCATTACACTATTAGAGTTGTTCCTATAACAAACATTCCTACCATGTTACTATAGTTTTTGTGGAAAAAAAATAGAGGTTAGTCGGGTTTCAGGGATTATTAATGCCAAACAGAACAATGGACAACGCTATTTGCCGAAGATCTGAAATACGAAGAGACTATGGGCCCAACACTTCGGGGGTTTCAAGGTTTCGTGAGTACAACAACCCAACATCAACACACAACAAGTCCTGAAATTGTGAAAGGTGACTAGCATTTCATCATTTTGGAGTTCGGTATTTCGAGAGTACAAAAGCCAAACATCAACACATATGACAACTCCCGAAATCGCGAAAGGTGACCAGCTTTTAGGGATTTTGGAGTTCAAGATTTCTCGAGTACAACACCCAACATCAACACACACAAAATCCCAAAATTGCGAAAAAGTGACCAACATTTCGGGATTTCAGAGTTTGGGATTTCACGAGTACAAAAGCCAAACATCACACGCAAGAACTCCCAAAATCACGCGAAAAAGGAAAGTGGGATCAACACTTCAGGGTTTTCGGGGTTTGATACTTCGCGAGTTCAAGTGCCCCAACATCTCATGTAACAAACCTCTGAAATGCGAAAGGAGAGAAGGTTGGACTAGCGCTTCAGGGTTCATGGTTTGGAACTTCGCGAGTTCAAGTGCCCAAACATCAACAGATACAAACCTACGAAATATGAAAACGGAAAGGTGGGATCTGTACTTCGGGGTTTCGGGGTAGAAACTTTGCGAGTTCCAATGCCCAAACATCAACATAAACAAACTTCCAAAATGCAAAAAATGCCTAGCACTTTGGGATTTTAGGGTTCGAAATCCAACGATTTCAAAGCCAAAACATCAAACACAAACAATTCCTGAAATTGCGAAAAAGAAAGGAATGTGGAACTAACATTGCAGGATTTCAGGGTTTCAAGTACCAAACAACAACACACAACAACTACCGAATTCCGAAAGGTGAAAGGATGTGGGATCAACACTTCGGGATTTCAGGATTCGGGGTTTCAAATACCAAACAACAACAGACAACAACTCCCAAACTTTGAAAGGTGAAAGGATGTGGGACCAACACTTCGGGATTTTGGGATTCGTGGTTTCAGGGTTTGGAAAAGCAAGGGAACTTCGCATAAATGTAACCAACACGTCTCGGATACCAAAATTCACATTATTTTCATAATTCTAAGATTTTTTCCTTGTACTAGTATTCTTACTTTCGTTCTATGAAACAGTAGGTGTAGAAGGATTCAATATCCATTTACCTAACAAAATTCCAAAAATATAAACTTACGAGTTTATACGCATATAATCTATAAAAGGGTACAATAGGATAACAATTTTTCTGTATAAAGTAATTTCTATTATAACCACTTAGAGTCTCCTTTAATCAATGTATTAGACACCAAAAATACTAGATCTGTGCATCATAAATATAATTTCACTTCCATAAGAGTTTGGTGATTAAATACCAGTGTTCCGTTGGATCTATATTTGGCTTCATGGGTCTTTGACTATAGAAAGGATTTGCCCCACTTACGTTAATCTCCCCCTTTCTTATTTACATATATAACATAATTATAGGTGCTTATGTCTAGCGTTTTACTTACAGGACGGACAATTACACGGTTGGGATGTCTATTTTCGAACTTCGCGACAACAAACATATTATATCCACAAAAATATTTTATCCTCCGCAACAAATATATATATTTCAGCAGTCAAATGTGAACATTCTAGCAGACGTATTACAAATATGTATAAATACAGATTTCCTTCACATATATTCCTCACAATGAACATATATGATCATTCAAATAGTTTACATTACTGTGATTAGATATAATCACTCTACAAATATATGACATCAATCAAACATAGCCATTCAAAATAGAGAGGGGTAGACAAACATATCTGAATGCAATTCCACGGGAAGACAAAGGGAACAACCACGTTCCTCCCAACCGTAGAACAAGGCGGCCAAAACTACTTGCCTGATTCACCCACTAGCCTGACCATGAATCCATGAGGGCGAACTTGGAGACTCCTCAACAATATTCCAAAATTTTTAGCAGCTATCCCCTTGCCTCACACTCTCTTAGCAGTGCTCATAACAACAAGAGGACTTGCAATCCTTTCCCAGCATACTTGGCAATGTTCTACCTCCTCGCATATGATATTTATCAATTTTTGCCTAGGTCGTTTTCCCTCCTTTGGGGATTTTCGCAGCTTTCTTAATCCCTGATTTTTAGGGGCTGCCAGTGGCCAAAACTCTAATTTTCCACTTGTAATAATTAGCCCAGAGGTAGTTCCAACATGTTTCCCACTCATGGAGTCATGGTCAACTGATTTTTAACATGGCTGTTCCATTTGTCCTCCTGCATTTAATATATAAATGTTTTGTTTTTATACAAGTGTCATAGTCATCTAGTCAGAGTCACAATAATTAATTACAATTATTAAATTTGAAATTCAGAATTTCCATAAATGACAAAATTTTTCCAGATTCGAATTTGCCAAAAACGGAAATAAATTTCCATCATATTTCAAAAATAAAAGATAAAATATTTTATTTTTGAGGGATGTCACATCCTTTCTCCCTTCAGTAAAACACTATCGTCAGTGTTCGTTCCTTTCCTGGAATAGGACTGGATGAGATTTCCGCAAATCTCCTTCCAATTGTCAAGTGGCCTCCTCAGGACTAAAGTGCTTCCATTGCACCTTTACTTGAGCGACGACTTTGTTCCGAAGTGTTATTTCTCTCCAGTCCAGAATGCGCAGGGGTTCCACCTAGAACTCGCCTTCGGGTTCCATCTGCACCAAGTTCGAATCAATCATATGAGTAGGGTCATGAATATACTTTTTCAACAAAGAAACATGAAATACATTATGAATTCTTAGATTAGATAGGGGTGCAAGTTGGTATGTTACGAGTCAAATTCGAGCTAGTATCTCGAAGGGCCCACAAAACCTAGGTGCCATCTTGGCACAGTGCCCTAACTTCAGTGAGATTTTTCGAGCTTTGACCTTCAAGTAAACATGGTCTCCTACTTGAAATTCCAAGTGTCTTCTTTTTTGATCTACATAGCTCTTCTGTCTGTCCTATGCTTCTTTCAAGTTCTGTTGTACCTTTCTTGCCATGTTTTCCATTTCTTGGAGCATCTCTGGTCCAACCATGAGTCTATCATCTAGGTTATCCCAGCTAATTGGAGTTGTACACTTTTTTTCATACAGTATTTCAAAACGGCTCAACTTAGCTGAAGTTTGGTATCCATTGTTATATGCAAATTCTACCAAGTGTAGGTAGTCTTCCCACTTGTTCGGTTTTGTTCTTACATACATGCAGAGAATATCCTCTATGATTTGGTTTGTCCTTTCAGTCTGTCCATCCATTTCTGGATGATAACTCGTACTGAAATTCAAATTAGTATTTAGCCCTGCAAACAATTCCTTCCATAACGAGGATGTGAATTTTACGTCTCTATTTGAAATCACCATTTTGGGAATACCATGCAGTCTAAAAATTTCTTTCATGAATATTTCAACAATGTTAATTGCTTTAAAAGTAGACTTTACAGGAATAAAGTGTGCAGACTTACCGAGTTTATCGATTACAACCATGATAGAGTCATTATGTTTCTGAGTTTTAGGAAAACCTATTATAAATTCTAGCGATATGGTTTCCCATTTCCATTCTGGTACTGGTAATGGCTATAATAGGCCAGCTAGATGCTGGTGTTCGACGTTAACCTGCTCACAATCTTGGCACCTAGCCAAGTACTCTGTTGCTTCGCCCTTCATATTAGGCAAATAAAATAGTTTCCTGAGTGTTGTTATTGTTTTCTGGTAACCTAGATGGCCAGAGTGTGGTTTCTAATGCACTTCATCTAAAATAGTCAATTTTAGCTCTGCTGAATCTGGTATGTAAAGTCTGTTTTTAAATCTTAATAGTCACTTCTTGTCGATACCTATATCTAGTTTATCTGAGTTTGCGATACTATTTTGAAATTCTGCCATCATCTTAGTTTAATTTCCATCATTAACACCTACCATTCTTATTCTATGTTCCAGATCAATTTCTACCCTACTGATATTTATCTCAAATAACCCATCGATTCCGCAGCTTAAAGCATCTTCTACTTTATATTCCTTAACCTTGATATGTCTGACCTCGAAGTCGAATTCACTCAAGAAATCTAGCCACCTTGCTTGTCTATCATTAAGGTCTGGTTGGTTAAACAGATATTTCACCCTGCTATTATCAGTCAATAGTAAGAATTTTCTACCAATTATATAGTGTCGCCACATTTTTAAGGCATCTATTACTGCTGCCAATTCTAAGTCACGAGTGACATATTTTCGCTCATGTTCTTTTAATTTATGAGACTCATAACAAATCACGTGTCCTTCCTGAGTTAGAACACCACCTAGTCTCTCTTTACTTGCATTAACACATATTGTGAAGTCTTTATCTGGGTATGCTACCTTCAAAATGGGCGCCGATGTCAATAATTCTTTTATCTTGTTGAATCTGTCTTGACACTTTTGAAACTAGTTAAACTTGGCCCCTTTATTTTTTAATGACATGATAGGGTAGGCTATCTTGGAGAACCTTTTTATAAATCTGTGATAATATCCAATGATTCCCATGAATGACCAGATATCTACCACATCCTTAGGTACTGGCCATTCCATAATGGATTTTATCTTTTTCGGGTCTACGGCAATACCTTCCGAGGAAATGACATGACCTAAATATTGTATTTATTTTTGATAAAAGTCACATTTGCCAAAATTTTTGTATAGCTTGTGTTTCCTTAGTGTTTGCAGAACAATTCTTA
Organism: Picea sitchensis; assembly: GCA_010110895.2. Lineage (NCBI taxonomy): Eukaryota > Viridiplantae > Streptophyta > Pinopsida > Pinales > Pinaceae > Picea > Picea sitchensis. Next base: position 110,420 of record SNQJ01S0010915.1, read on the forward strand.
AGTGTTCATCATGTTCCTCCTTTGTTTTGGAATAGACCGGAATATCGTCAATAAATACTACTACGAACTTGTCTAAGTACTGGCTAAAAATGTTTTTCATCAAGCACATAAATGTGGTTGGCGCAGTAGTGAGTCTAAAAGGTATGACTATAAACTCGTAATGTCTGTATCTTGTATGAAAAGTTGTTTTGTTTATGTCCTTGTCCTTTATCCTAACTTGATGATAACCGGATCACAAATCCAATTTTGAGAAGATCTTGGCCCCACCAACTTGATCAAACATATCGTTTATCCTGGGTAAGGGGTATTTGTTCTTAATGGTCACTTTGTTTAGTTGTCTATAATCGATACATAGTCTTAGAGTACCGTCTTTCTTTTTCACAAAGAGGACTGGTACTCCCCATGGCAACACACTTGGTCTGATATACTCTTTGTCCAACAATTCTAGTAATTATATTTTTAATTCTGTCAGTTCTGGTAGACTCATTCAGTAGGGTGCTTTGGAGATAGGGGTTGATCTGGGTAGTAAGTCTATGGAGAAATTTATTTCTCTCCTAGGAGGCAATTCTAGTGTCTCATCAACAAACATGTCTCTGAATTCAGGTAGGACAACAAAGTCTTCTATTGTGGTCTTATCTTCTTCTTATAATAGATTCGTCACTTGGATGGCGTAAACTTGAAATCCTTTTCTAATACATTTCTTGAATTGAATCGCCGAAACTTGTCTAACTGACACAGGTTTTGGTATACCTTGGGTTGTTCTAACAGTGCCAAAATTATCTTTATAGATAAGTATCTATGTATAACAGTCTAGTATTGCTTTGTGTTGTTCCAACCAATCCATCCCAATAATCATATCATAAGATCCTAGTGGTAGGATGTTCAAATTGGTCCTTATCTTTTGACCATCTAGGCCGAACTCAAGATCAGAAATAAAGTTAACGACTTTTCTTTTAGTACCTGTTGCTAGTTGTACAAGCCAATATTTTTCGTGCTTTTGTTTCTTAAGTTTATTCAACTCTACTACATCAGGAGTAATATAAATTAACGTAGCTCCAGGGTCAATTAAAACAGAAATTCAAGTGTCATGGATTTTACCTTTGATTTCTACCACCGAGGACTGGTGGTTAGCTTGTCGACCGTCTATGGCTGCATTTATCCGATGCAAACTTATGCCCATGTCTCCCACTGTCGGGGCTTCCTGCAAATTGTGAACAATAGTTTTGTTTGCTGCAATTAAATGTGGACAGTTCCTCCTTAAATGAGGCTCGCAGGAGTTGTTCCCAAACTTCCTCGTTCCCAGGTTTACCAGTTTACCGCTACCTCGCATATTCAGATGATTCGAGTGAAAATCCTTCCTTGGAAATTTTTTTGCTGCATTCTCATAAGGAGTTGGTTGGTATTCCTTCTTCCGCTGCTGCATTCCATCTTTCTTCTTATCCTTCCAGGTCTTGGGAAACTCTACCCACTGTTTATACTGGTCATATCACATTCGTGCCTTCCTGAATGCCTCATTCAAGGATTTGGGGTTGTCAAACTCAATTTTGTCCCTGTAGGACTATGGTAAACAACTTAAGAATCACTGGATTTTTACCTTATCCTCGCAGATGTATGGTATGAACCTTAGTAGTTCCATAAATTTATTTATAAGGTCCTCCATTATCATTTGTTTGAGTCGTAACTCATAAAATTATTTCATCCTCCTTTCATAATAGCTTTCAGAAAGGTATAGTTTCTTAAAATACTTCTTAAAGTCGGACCATTCCATTTGTTTCTCCTTTAGGCCCTTGGCCAATTTCAAGTCCTGCCACCAAATGTTGGCCTTCCACTTCAGATTGTAGATGGCCATTCTGACCTTCATGTTATTGGAATAGTTGTAGATTTGGAAGTATTTTTTGATGTCCAACAACCATGCCTCGGCTTCTTCTCCTGTCCTGGATTCTCCATCAAAAGTAGTTGGTTTAATCTTTTTAANTGACTGGTATGGTTTTGTCTTCAGCTGATGGTGTCCCTTTAGATGAACTGTCTCCTTTTTTAGTTTTCGCACCAGAATTCTTTGAGGCCCTTTTGCTGACCTCTTCCTCATGGTTATCATCTTTTGGGATTTTCTTGGTTACTATACTACGTAGCAGGACTTCATTTATCTCTTGATGTTCCTGTTGTGCCTTCTTAAATTTTTCATTGTCGGCCTTGAAAACTTGTAGTTCAATAATAAGATTCCTCATTGTTTCCAACACCTCCATGGGTGAACTTCCATCATTGTTCTGTCTTGGATCTCTAGAAGTTCCTTGCTGCGGATTCTCCTCCATCCTAATTTCTACACCTTCTTGAGCTTCCATAATCAACACAAAACAAAAAAGGTTTTTGTCTGTAACCACACGATTTATTAGTTTTTTCATAAATAAAAATGTATACTAAGCAATTAATGTGGCCCTGTTGAGGCCCAGTGTTGTAACGTTTTCTTTGATACCATATGTAATGTACCTCAAAAACTGTCACAAAAAAAAAATTGTTTGTACATTTATCCATGAAAGTTTCGAGATTTCAAGCAAGTAAGATTTTTGTTGTAATCCTTGAGTCTGAAAGATTTGTTAGAATCCTTACTGTTGTTGACTATCCTTACCATTCAACTTAAAGTTTCCTAATCGACGATATAAAAAGCGTTTACTCATCACTTCAATTTTTATCTAAGATCCTGTAATTTATAATTACTTTTCTATCTGTTTGTACCTATAACACTACCACGGTCTTAACAATACAAGAAACTTTGGGATTTTATGGCCAAATCCCTACATAAAAATATTACCATATGTTTGCAATACAAATGACTTGTAATATGGTTTGTTACTTCCACACCTCTATCCGGAATGAAGACTCTCCAACGTTCTTTTACTGGTCCATTCATTACACTATTAGAGTTGTTCCTATAACAAACATTCCTACCATGTTACTACAGTTTTTGTGGAAACAAAACAGAGGTTAGTTGGGTTTCGACGATTACTAATGACGAACAAAAAAACATGCCACACTATTTGTCGAAGATATGAAATACAGAGAGACTGTGGGCCCAACACTTCATGGGTTTCAGGGTTTTGTGAGTACAACAACCCAACATCAACACACAACAACTCCCAAAATCGTGAAAGGTGACCAACATTTCGGGATTTCGGAGTTCGGGATTTCGAGAGTACAGAAGCCAAACATCAACACATATAACAACTCCCAAAATCACAAAAGGTGACCAACATTTCTGGATTTCGCGAGTACAACACCCAACCTCAACACACAAAAACTCCTGAAATTGTGAAAAAGTGACTAGCATTTTGGGATTTCGGAGTTCGGGATTTCACGAGTACAGAAGCCAAACATCCACACGCAACATCTCTCGAAATCGTGAAAAAAAGGAAAGTGGGATCAACACTTCGAGGTTTTTAGGGTTCGAGACTTCGTGAGTTCAAGTACCCAACATCTCATGTAACAAACCTATGAAATGCGAAAGGAGAGAAGGTTGGACTATCGATTCGGGGTTCGGGGTTCGAAACTTCGCGAGTTCAAGTGCCTAAACATCAACAGATACAAACCTCTGAAATACGAGAATGGAAAGGTGGGATCTGTACTTGGGGGTTTCGGGGTTCGAAACTCTGCGAGTTCCAATGCCCAAACATCAACATAAACAAACTTCCAAAATGTGAAAAATGTCGAGCACTTCAGGATTTTGGAGTTCGAAATCCTACGATTTCAAACCCAAAACATCAAACACATACAATTCCTGAAATTGCGAAAAAGAAAGGAATGTGGTGCACAAACATTTTGGGATTTTGGGGTTCGGAGTTTCAGGGTTTCAAATACCAAACAACAACACACAACAACTCCCAAATTCTGAAAGGTGAAAGGATGTGGGACCAACACTTCAGGATTTCGAGATTTGGGATTTTAGGGTTTCAAATACAAAACAAAAACACATAACAACTCCCAAATTCTGAAAGGTGAAAGGATGTGAGACCAACACTTCGAGATTTCGAGATTTGGGGTTTTAGGCTTTGGAAAATCAAGGGAACTTTGCATAAATGTAACCAGCAAGTCCCAAATACCGAAATTCACATTATTGTCATAATTCTAAGATTTTTTCCTTGTACTAGTATTCTTACTTTCGTTCTGTGAAACATTAGGTGTATAAGGATTCAATATCCATTTACCTAACAAAATTCCAAAGATCTAAACTTATGAGTTTATACACATATAATCTATAAAAGGGTACAATAGGAAAACAATTTTTCTGTATAAAGTAATTTCTATTATAATCACTTAGAGTCTCCTTTAATCAGTGTATTAAACACCAACAGTACTAGATATGTGCATCATAAATATAATTTCACTTCCTTAAGAGTTTGGTGATTAAATATCGATGTCCCATGGCATCTATATTTGGCTTCCTAGGTATTTGACTATAGAAAGGATTTTCCCCACTCACGTTAATCTCCCCCTTTCTTATTTACGTATATAACATAATTATAGGTGCTTCCGTCTAGCGTTTTACTTACAAGAGGGACAATTCCAAGGTTGGGATCTCTATTTTTGAACTTCGCGACAATAGATGGATTATATCCATGAAAATATTTTAGCTTCCACAAAAAATATATATATTTCAGTAGTCACATGTGAACATTCCAGTAGATGTATTACAAATATATATAAATACAGATTTCCTTCACATATATTCCTCACAACAAACATATATGATCATTCAAATAGTTTACATTACTATGATTAGATATAATCACTCTACAGATATATGACATCAATCAAACATAGCCATTCAAAATAGAGAGGGGTAGATCAACATATATGAATCCAATTTCGCGAGAAGACAAATGGAACAACCATGTTCCTCCCAACCGTAGAATGGGGCAGCAAAAAATACTTGCTCGATTCACCCCATAGCGTGATCATGAATCCATCAGGGTGAACTTGGAGACTCCTCAACAATATTCCAAATTTTACAGCAGTTACCCCCTTGCCTCACACTCTCTCAACAATTCTCATAACAACAAGAGGACTTGCAATCCTTTCCCAGCATACTTGGCAGTGTCCTTCCTCCTCGCATATGCTATTGATCAATTTTTTCCCAGGTCTTTTCCCTCCTTTGGGGATTTTCGCAGCTTTCTTAATCCCTGATTTTTAGGGGCTGCCAGTGGCCAAATCTCTGATTTTTCACTTGTAATAATCAGCCCAAATGAAATTCCAACATGTTCTCCACTCATGGAGTCATTGTCAACTGATTTTTAACATGGTTGTTCCATTTGTCCTCCTGCATTTAATATATAAATGTTCAATTTTTATACAAGTGTCATAGTCAACTAGTTATTTGAGTCAGATCAGATCTCTATCCAACAGTCATAATAATTAATTACAATTATTGAATTCGAAATTTGGAATTGCCATAAATGGCAAAATTTTTCGAGATTCGAATTTGCCAAAAATGGAAATAAATTTCCAACACATTTCAACAATAAAAAATATATATTTTATTTTTGAGGGATGTCACATGCGGTCTTAGGGATATTTATGCAACACCCCTAACTCAGTAGGTTCTTCTTGACCTCCCTATCTAAGTATCATTCTTAATCTCCCCTTGAGCTAAAATGGCTCTTCAATTCCCAACTGGAATATTCACACTTGTAACCACAAGTCCTTATTAGGAGCTATGTCTGTGAAAACAAACACTAGGCACAAACTCTTACCCACGTGACCAGCCAATGTGATCACAACCTTTTCCCAAAAATGTATTTCGCAAATCGCAATTTTGGGGGTATTTGTGTGATACGAACCCAACACTCCACATCCATGAAACCTTGAAACCCGATGTGAGACCTCTCTCGAGGACTAGATCTGGAAGTCATGTGCCTCCTCTTCGATCGACGATAATGATCGCATTGTGACTTCATGTTTCGTGATATCGGGACTATTTGTGTAACACCAGCCAACTACTCGAACTCCCGACTCCCGAAATGTCGAGATCTGAAATCAAGAGATCAATGTCTCTCGTTGATCCAGATCCAATGGATACTATTCCTCCTAGGCTTGTGAATGATGAAAGGTTATCATCCTTATCATTCCCTCTGAGAAATTCCACCGTCCGTTCATATTTTCAATGGATCGAATTCAAAGGACTTGACATTAATTATTCTGGGATCAACCTCTATGAGGTGACTTCAACTATATGCTTTCCTTTGAGTCCCTCGAATTCTCTATTTCTTATGAGTTTGGCTTCTACTTAAAACTTAATAATTCCAAGGGTTCTTTGCGTGCATCCCTTGTGGAACTCATGATAACCTCTGGTTATCTGACGTCTTCCTCTTTTCTGCATTCCTTGCAACATAAATCCTTCAACCCCTCACTCGGGTTGAAAAATATAAGACTTCAAGTTGCCTGCGCAGTTCCTTGCACTACTATGTGCTATACTCACACTTATGCTGGTATTAGAACAACGATATCTCTCTTGAACTTTTCTGAGGTAAAACTCAGAACCTATCAACGTACTCTTTGTAGACTTTCACTGCACTTGTTGCAGGAATTCTGAGGACCATAAATAATTGAAACTCATTCTTTCCCTTTCAAAGACTTCATACATTCAACATGAATCATACATACACACAACATTGAAAAAAATGAATAATAGAGACTAGAATTAACTGTAAAGATACAATTCAATAGATGTAAAAATAATTCATAAACACCATGAAATTTGGAAAAAAGGTTCCTTATATTAATACAAGTTCATTTGTACATGGGTTCTATAGCATTAGCTATCTTCTTATACACTCTTCTACAATCTCTTCTCTTCTATTCTCTTTCTCTACATCTCTCTTCTCTTACAATGAGAATAATAATACATTACAATACATACGAGGGACATTTCTAGAGTTTTCCCCCCTACAACTCTAAGCTATTTAATCGAAATAAAATCTACAACTACTTTACATTTAATACAATAAATGTGTCCAACAAACAGATGAGAGAAAACGCTCAAGATCTGCATTACAACTCAAAACATAAATGTGACTATATCCTTTGAAGATATTACATTGATGTCTTATCCTTTCAAATTCAAAACATTTTCAAAATGTGCGCTGGTGCATATCTAGCTATCCTTTGCTTTTGTGCTTGCTTTGTTCTCTTGCTTACGATGCTCCTCCATCATACTCCTCTAGCTGAAAAAATCATGAACTCATGTTCATGAGCTCCTACACCATCTATCCATGTTTTTGGATCTCCACTTCGCTTTCCCAACTGGCATTCTCAATTGGGTTTCCCTTTTGTTTGACCAAATACTCAAAATATGTCTTTCTTTGGGTCTTTTTGCTAACTCTATAATCAATGGTCTTTTCCATCTGGGACTTTTCAGTTACAGGAAGTTGTTTAACCCATTTAATTTCTTTGTGATTTTCTTCTCCTCTGGCTTTATCTGTTCCATAAGGATACAGATCTGCTACATTGAATATGGGTGATATGCCCACATCATATTAAAACTCTATCTCATAAGCATTTGCTTTGAATTTTCTTGCAATTTTTCATGGCCCTATCTTTTTCATATTCAGTTTATTATACGTTCCGCTTGGGAACCTTTCTTTTCTCAAGTGTTCTAAGACCAAATATCCCACTGCAAATTGAAGTTCTCTCCTATGTTGATATGTTCTACACTTATATTCCTGGTTAGAATTTTGTAACCGCTCTTTGATCTTACTGTGGAGCTCTTGCATCTCTGCTGCAAATTCTTCTCCTCCAACACTTCTGAACTCACTCTGCTCTAAGTCTCTCAACTCAGACACTCCCCTGGGCTGCATTCCATACATTATCTAGAATGGGCTCTATTCTGTGCTCCTGTTCGGTGAATCGTTAGATACAAATTCCGCTTGTGGAAAAATCTAATGCCACTGACTATGACATTCAGCTACTAAACTTCTCAACAAGTCCCCTAAAATTTTATTTACTACCTCAGTCTGCCCATCTGTCTGAGGGTGATATGATGAGATAAAAGATAAATTAGTTCCCAACTTATTCCACAGTGTCCTCAATAAATGACCAACAAAATTGGTATCCCTGTCAGAAATAATACTCTTGGGTAAGCCATGAAGTCGAACAACTTCTCTGAAAACTAGATTTGCAATGTGTGTTGCATCACTAGTTTTATAACATGGAATGAAATGTCCCATTTTCAAGAATCTATCGACTACCATGAATATGGAATCACAAACTCTTTGTTTCCTTGGCAATCCTAACACAAAATCCATGCTTACCTCATCCCACGACCTCTCTGGTACCGACAATGATTGATATAATCTTGTATTTTGTCTCTTCCGCTTTGCGTGATGAAAAATTCTATAGTTGTTGATAAATTTCTTGTCATCTGTCCTCATCCCTGGCCAAAAATATAGATTGTTCAGTTGCATGAATGCTTTGTCATGGCCAAAATTTCCAGCCAATCCTCCACTATGTTTTTCTTTCAGAAGATTCTCCCTCATAGAACTCTTCAGGATACACAATTGATTTCCTTTGAATAATAATCCATCCTGGATTAAGTATTCAATCCATTAGATTTTATCTCTTAGAACATGATTCTCACATGCTTCATAAGTGTCCCTGAAATCTGAATCATTCCTGTACATATCCTTAATGTTATAAAAACCTAAGGTCTTCACACGAAACTCCTGCAGAATCAAACATTTCCTGCTCAATGCATCAACAACCTTGTTAGGAGTTCCATAAATGTGATTTATAGAAAAAGTAAAGTTTTTCATAAATTCAACCCATTTCGCATGCTTCTGGTTCAATTTCTCCCATCGAGTAATGAGTTGTAAAGAATGGTTGTCACTATACAAGACAAACTCTTTCAGAACCAAGTAGTGCCTCCATTTCTTCAGTGCATAAATGACTACATAAAACTCTTTATCATACGTGTAATATTTTATCTTGGCATCGTTCAACTTCTCATTGAAGTATGCAATGAGTCTATTGTCTTGGCTTAAGACTGCTCCAACCACAAACCCACTTGCGTCACATCTCACTTGAAATTTATTAACAAATTCTGGCAGAACCATAATTGGTTGTTTGGTTATTTTCTCCTTTAAAAAATTAAAACTCCCCTCTGCTTCCTCTATCCAATGAAAAGATTTATCTCTTTGGTTGACTGTGTGCATCATTGGTGAAAAAATTCCACTAAAATTTCTGATGAACTTCCTGTAAAGACTGGCTAGTCCAAGGAAGCTTCTAACTTCAAAGATGTTCCTCGAGGATGGCCATTCTTTGATTTCTTTTACCTTCTCAGGGTCCATCTTCAACTCGTTCTAAGATATCACAAAACACAAATAAATGAGTTCTTTCTTCATGAAATAGGACTTCTTTAGATTTATCAACAACTTCTCTTGCTACAACCTCCTCATTACTAGATTTAGGTGTTTCAGATGTTCTTCTTCATTCTTACTTAAGATCAGTATATCATGAAGATACACAATTCCAAACTTCCCAATGAAATGTTTCAGGACTTCGTTCATTAACCTCATGAAATTATTTGGCACATTCGTCAAACCAAATGGCATGACAATCCATTCTTACAATCCTTCATTCGTCTTGAATGTTGTCTTCCATTCATCACCTTCCCTCATTCTAATTTGACGATATCCACTTTTCAAATCAATCTTTGAAAAAAACTTTACTCCACTCAAGAAATCCATCAAGTCATCCATCCTTGGTAAAGGAAATCTATACCTGAAGGTGATTTTGTTTATATCCCTCGAGTCTGTACACATTCCCCATCCACCATCCTTCTTTGGACATAACATTGTTGGTACAATGCATGGAATCAAACTTTCTCTTATCAACCCCTTGTCCATCAAATCATGGAATTCCTTTTTGACCTCTTCATTCTCCTACAACTTCAATCTGTACGCTACTTTGTTTGGTAAACTCCTTCCTAGTATAAGGTCAATGTGATGGCTTATACTTCTGATGGGTGGCAACGAACAAGACAAATCGTCCACCACTATATTAGAAAAATTATTCATCATTTTTTTAATTTCCTTCGATATATCATATATCGAGGTACTGGTTAAAATGACTCTTGTTTTCCTTACCACAACAAACTTCATGTATTCTTCTTTCTTGAATTCCTCCAGAAGCTTCTTCCCACTCATGAGAAGTATAGTGTTTCTTTCTTCTGCTTTCACCTTCTTGTCTTCAATTGGTAGCAACATATGTGTCCTCCCATTCTTCTCTAGGGTGTATGTGTTCTTTCTCCCATCATAAACAACATTTATGTGATATTGCCACGGTCTCCCCAACAAAATATGACAGATATCCATGGGAATAATGTCACATAATATCTCATCTCTATATCCTCCCATCTTAAATTCAACTAAACATTGTTTAATGATAGTTACCTAATGTCCTTTTTTCAACCATGAGACTTTATATGGGCTCGGATGTGCAACTGTCTCCAATTCCAGCTTCTACACCATTTCTAAGGATACTAGATTATTTATGCTTCCACTGTCCACTATCACCTTGCATACCCTATACTTGGTCTTGCATGTAGTTCTAAATAGACTGTTTCTCTAAACTGGATTCTTTGCCTCCTTCTCTGGTTTCAAGAGAATTTTCCACATCATTAAGGACCTTCCTCCTTTTGCATATTCTCCCTCAACATTTCTCCTTTGCACTTCTAAAATGTGATCTTCTCCTACTCCATATCTTTTTCTATCAGGACATTCAAAATATTTTTGTCCGATCTTTCCACAAACAAAACATTTTACTTCGCATCCTCTACCTCTACCTCTTCCTCTTGCTCATGGAAAAGTGTTCTTATCGACATATTGTCTTCCTTTTGAACTTCCTCCTCTTTCTGGGTGACTATGAGATTTCTTTTCTTCATCCTTGGGTTTCTATATTCTATCCTCGGAAATTGCTTTGCCTCTACTCTCACTTCTACCTCTTCCCCTTTGACCTTGCTTTCGGGCCAATTTTTCTTCTGCCTTCAGAGAAATCTGATAAGCATCTTCTAAATTTCTGATTGTCATCCCCTTCTGTATCAAAATCTTCATTCTTTGAAACATAATAATTTGATAGTCTCTGGGTATAAACATGGCCTTCATATTTGCGACCATCCTATCCCATATTTTGATTTTTTGTTTTCCTTTGAAATTCCTGTAAGCTTGCAGTTCATCCCACCATAGTTTTGCATGGCCTTTCAATCTAGTGACAACATGTTTTACTTTCCTATCTTCTTTGATATCTTCATAGTCGAAGTATTTATCTAGAGCTCTAAACCAATCTAGCAGCTCCTCAACATCTAAGTTGCCTTCATACATTGGAATGTCTATTTCTTCTCTAGTCCCTATTCTTGCAACAACTCTGAATAGACATTCTTCTACAGTGTCTTTAGCTACAAATTCTTCTTCAGGTCTACCCTCATTTTCCCTTTCGTCTTCACTAACATATTCTTTATCAGTAACTCATCTCTTTGTTTTCTTCATAGAATATAATCGAGCACGAAGTTCTCTCATTTCACTTTCCACGGCTGGATCGGGAATTGGTCTATCTTGACGTCTTCTAGGTGGCATTTTTCAAATTTGTGCCATGCAAAATTCAATTTAGAACTTGGATTTTGTCTCCTCCTGCCTACAGAAAACAATGATTGTACGTTATGATACCACCTAACTTAACACCCCTACCTCAATAGGTTCTGCTTGACCTCACGGTCTAAGGATCATTCTTAATCTCCCCTTCAACCAAAATGGCTCTTTGATTCCAAGCTGAAACCTTCACACTTGTAACCACTGGTCCTTCTTAGGATCTACGCCTGTCAAAACAAGCACTAGGCGTGAACTCTTACCCACGTGACTAGCCAATGTGATCACAACCTTTTCTCGAAAAGGTATTTTGCGAACACGATTTCAGGGGTATTAGCATGATACAAACCCAACACTCTACATCCAAGAAACCCTTAAATCCGATGCACGACCTCTCCCCAGGAATATATATGAGAGTCTTGTGCCTCCTCTTCGATCAACAATCATTATCGTGTCACAACTTCGCGTTTCGTGATATCGAGACTATTTTTGTAACACCATCCAACTACTCCAAGTCCCGAGTCCCAAAATGCTGAGATTCAAAATCAAGAGATCAACGACTACTGACTATTCCTCCTCGACTTGTGAACATTGAAAGGTTATCAACCTTATCCTTCTCACTGACCTACTAGATCCAACAACTGACAAAATTTTAGTATTCCTCCCTACAATAAATTCCACTGTCCGTTCATATTTTCAATGCCTCCAAGTCAAAGGACTTAACGTCAATTATTCTGGGGTCAACCTATGTGATGTGACTTCAACCTTTTTCTTTCCTTCGACTCCCTCGAAGTCTCTATCCCTTCTGAGCTTGGATTCTACTACAAACTCAATAATTCCAAGGGTTCTTTGCACACACTCCTTATGGAACTCATGATAACCTCTGGTTATCTAACATCTTCCTCTTTTGTGCACTCCCTGCAACATAAATCCTTCAACCCCTCACTCGGGTTGGAAAAGTATAAGACTTCAACCTACCTGTGCACTTCCTTGCATGACTTTGTGCTATACTCACACTTTTGCTAGTATGAGAACAACAACATCTCTCCAGAGCATTTCTGAGGTAAAACTCAAAACCTGTCAACGCACTCTTTTCGTACTTTCACTGCACTCCTTGTAGGAATTCTCCGGATGAGAAACAATTGAAACTCATTATATCCCTTTCAAAGACTTCATACATTCAACATGAATCATACATACACAGAACATTGAAACAAATGCATAACATAGACTAGAATGAACTATAAACATACCATTCAATAGATGTAAACAAAATTCATAAACACCATGAAATTTGGATCAAATCTTCCTTATATTAATCCAAGTGCATCTGTACATGGGTTCTATAACATCAACTATCTGCTTATACACTCTTCTACAATATCTGTTCTTCTATTCTCTTTCTCTACAAATCTCTTCTCTTACAATGAGAATAATAATACATTACAATACATACGACAGAGCTTTCTAGAGTTTTCCCTCCTACAGCTCTAAGATATCTAATCAAAATAAAAGCTACAAGTACTTTACATTTAATACAATAAATGCCTCCAACAAACAGATGAGAGAAACCACTCAATATCTACATTACAACTCAAAACATAAATGTGAATTAATCCTTTCAAGATATTACATTAATGTATTACCCTTTCGAATTCAAAACGATTTCAAAATGTGCGTTGGTGCATATCCAACTGTCCTTCTCTTTTGTGTTTTCTTTCCTGGTTTGCCTACGATGCTCCTACATCAAATATCTTATTCTGTAATCCGTAACTGACAATATATCTATCTCAAGTCAATATTTGAAAACATTGTTTCTCCCTTCATCTGATCAAACAAATTGTCAATCATTGGAAACATATAGTGGTTCTTGATCATATCTTTTTTCAATTGATGGAAGTCAATGAAAATCCTCCATGATCCATGATCCTTCTTTCTAACAAAAATCATTGGTGCACCCCACAACGATACACTTGGATGTATAAGTCCCAAATCCAACAACTCCTTCAATTGCATTTTCAACTCTTGCAACTCTAGTGTCAACATTTGGTAGAGAGTTCTTAGAATAGGATTAGTTCCATGTTTCAAATCTATGGGAAACTCAAATTCTCTTTTTGGAAGAAAACCTGGTAAATCATTAGGAAATACATTGGAAAACTTCGATACTACAAGAACATTTTCTAATCCTCTCGTGTCCCACTTTTCGCTAAGATATAAGATGGCATATAATTTACACCCGTTTTGTAGCGGACAACAACCTCCCAAATTCAGTGTGATAAATAAATTTGGTACCCTTGTTTTTCAAATTCGAAGAGAAAAAACTTTTAATTTGTTTTCTGTTTTGACATTTTTTGGCCATACTCCCAAGTTCTTTGAATTTTGATTTAGTATTTAATGACATTTTATTGTTTGTATGTTTTCACATTTCTTATAGGTTTTGATTAAATATTTTTACTTCTAAATGTTTTTAGTTCACCTAGCCTTGATGATTTTTCTCATTTACACAGCTTGAATAAAATTATATATGAGCTACAATATTTGGCAAGCTCCAATTTTTTATTATATTGTTGGTTTTTATTTTTATTAACATGTTTTGTTTGGGTAATAAAGCAATGTTCCAACAATGATTGATCATGATCTAAAAAAAATCCTAATTATCATGTGATAATCATGTTATTACCATGATGCCCATGATTCATAACAATTGTTTGTATATGTTGTGGGACATGAGTGCTAATATAATAATCACTCATTTAAATGAAGTTAATGGGAAATCAAACCGAGGCCTTTCAAACCATATTTGAGAAATCCACCTTTCGTGATGTTTACCTATTCTCCTCTACATATGGTGTTGCATTGTATCACTATATTCATGAATAATTACCTTAGGTTTAATCTTATATATGGTGCGTCTTCCTAGAATTAAGAGTTTTACTTAAGTATTCAAGTTTTATTTCCGTTTACCTGTAAGCAAGATTGTATTAGGATTTTATCAGGGTTTTTTGAACTTTAGTGTGGTAAACTCTTAATATGGGAATGATTTCGAGAGTAAAACCTAGTGTTAAGCTTATTGAAGATCATGAAGATTATTTTTCGACTTTTGAGAGGATTGGTTGGTTAGAAGTTTTGTGCCCGTTTAATGGCTACAATGCGTAGGTCACCAAAGAAAGGTCTTAATGGTTAACACGCTAAAATTGGAGATATGGAGATACAAATAGATGGAGAATTGATAGACAGAGTGACTAAATTTCCATTAACATGGGAATGTTGATATAAGACCAAAAGGGTGAAGGATATTCCCTGGTCATAATTCTTTATTTCTCGTGAATGCAAATACAATTACAAAGTTATTACCATATCACTAGTCAAGGAAAAATGGAATTTTTTGTTAGGGGTTATTAAGGGTTTTATCACTTGTGAGGGAAGATATAGCCTTTTCTTTATTTATCACTTTTGACATTTAATTGTATTCATGGATTATGAATTGAACACGCTCGTTTTCTTGCTTACAATCTCGTCTAAAATGACACATTTTAATCAGAGAAAGAATCTCAGTTCAGAAACAAAAAAAATTCATCATGGTTTAGTGAAAATTCTGATTGAGTTTCAGTTAGAACAGAATGGAAACTCTTAGGAGGACTTTGTGAAAATTAATCATTTTAAGGAGAACTCTGAGTCATATTTATAGACTCACTTTTCTAAGGTAGAAACCCTAAATCCTGTAGAAGATACCATATTAGCATACCCTCAAGTTTCCACTCCTCAACAAAACATTGTGAGGGTTACACGTAGTCAAGATGTAAAGTTTAACCTTAATCCATAGTCATTTGTTTTTAGTGAAGCACCCTAGGTTTCTTCTTAAGCTTCCAATAAGACCATAATTTCCTGTGTTTCATCTGAGGGTTACCCACCTATTACCAAAAAGAATGATGATTCCAGTAATTTAGTGGATTTTATGAATAAGAGGAAAGGAAGGAAAATATCCAAAATGATGAGAAATAAGTCTAGAATAACTTCTAAAGTTATTTCTCCTATCCAAATTGAGGATGAAGAGTTGGTTACAAATAAAGAAGTATCCTTCCCAAAACACAATTCTTCGCAGGAACCCATTGAAAAGGTCATTGAATAAAAACAAAAGGAAAAAACTAAAATCGATTAGAATCTAGAGGATTCCTTCTGGAAGGACAAATACTATTAAGTGGTTCTAGTGCTACAGGAAAACATAATCGATTTGGAATTAGAGAACCAAATTATTAGGTAAGAAAATAAATATTTGATCGATAGGAAAAGAAGGAAAGATTCAACTTCTAAGCATGATAAAAAGGGAGAAGCAGTTAACATTAACTCACTAGTAGTTAACATTTTCGTTAATTTGGAATTTAAGATTGTACCAGTAACACTCAGTGACTAAAATGTCTTATATATTGGTATGAGTTAAGAATTTTTAGTTTAGTTTTTATTTTTGTTAATTTTTGTTAATAAAAGAGTAGCTATAGAATTTATAATTCTGTAGCAACTCTAATTTTTTTTTTTTCCTTTTATTAATTATTGTCTTTTCATTTCTTTATAGCTATAAAAAGAATGACGTAGAGGAACATGGGAAAATGAGAAAATTAGTTCTCCAAGAAGAATTTGAAAATTGAACACTTAGCTGATTTTTATTTTAGTTAATATTGTTTGGAGAATTAAATGATTTTTGTTATTTTCCCATTCCAAATAGATAATTGTTTGTGGTTATGGAAGTTAATTTTTTCTATGAGTTCCATTAATATAAAAAAGTGAAGGAAATAAAATTGTAGGGGATTCAACTTTTTGAAAAAGAAAGTGAAACTTATGCACTATTGTACAAGTCTCTTTCTTAAATATTTATAGTGAATCTTTGGTTACTTTGAATATTATTACGAGCAATTCATATTCAAAACTATTACTGGTATGTGAATATTTATTTTTCAAATGAGAGTCTTATGTGGAGTATGTGTTGATGGAATCAAAATTGATTTAGATCAATTTCATCTTTTATTTGATACATTATTTCAGTTATGATTATGTATATGAATTATTGTTTTGATTATAAGTCTATACTAATTATTTAAACATATTCATATATTCATTTTCAATTAATTTATTCATACATCTCTTTTGAAGATCTATATCTTTAGAATACTGTTTATCTTACCTCATTTCATATACTATTTGAATTTAGGCCCGACCAATAGACTAGTTTAATTTTATTTTGCTAAAGATATTTAGTTTGTTTCTTTGGAATTACTTCTCATTCTTAAAAGAAAAAAATAAAATTGAGTAATTTTAATGAGAAATAATTTTCTTTGTAGATAGATTTAAAACTTTGTATATTTATAGTTTAGTTTTTATTTGATAGAAAATAGAAGTTTTGAGATTATTTTGAAAATGTATATTTTTAAATTTAGTTTAGTTTAGAATAGTGAAAGGTAACTCAACCTAAACGAGTAGATTTTCCATTCATATTAAACATGGTCATATTTAACTATCAACAACCCCTTGCGTGTAACTTTTCATAATTGAAAGGAAGAGATAAACGTGAATGACACTCCTTGGTTTATTCCTATAATTATTATAATCTTTCTCAAACCATCAATCAAACTCAAGTGTTTCGTGCGTCGTGGGATTCTAATTAATCAATTATGATCACTATATTGTAAGATCCAAAAATTGTAGCATACAATTTTACACTTGTCACGAAGTCACCTAAGTTAATGTTACAATCCTTCACTTTTCCTCCAACCTTTTGATTCTCACCTGATGCCATTTTCACATCTCTAAACTCATCTTGTTCGACTTCCTTCACTTTAATTATTTTAAGCACAATACTAGATATAAAACTTTCAATGGCTCTTGGGTCTATTAAAATACTAAAATGTTGCACGATGCACTGATGCTTGGACTGGCGGTTATTCACCGTTGCATGCATATTGTGGGACTTGCCAAAATCTCCAACTGTCATAGGTCCTCATGATCCGACAACTCTTTCTTTCTCAACAAGATAGTCTATTGGGTAATGTGGCTCTCCAAATGTCTCACATCCATTCTTCGGTCCGATGCTCCTAGTCCCAGAAGTAGAAGTTGTTGCCCTAGGAGTATTTTATACTAGTCTATTTTGCGGACGAGGTATAGACTACTATTGTTGTTGTGGTTCTCTATAGGGAGTCTTATGTTGAGGATTTTTTTAGCACGGTGTGGACAATACAGGTCCTTTGTGTGTGTTATGATGCCCATAAGTTTGTCTAGCTGGTGTGTGATGTTATTGCTATCTCGGTGTCACCTATCCTATCTGTTTGGAATTATTCC
Organism: Picea sitchensis; assembly: GCA_010110895.2. Classification (NCBI taxonomy): domain Eukaryota; kingdom Viridiplantae; phylum Streptophyta; class Pinopsida; order Pinales; family Pinaceae; genus Picea; species Picea sitchensis. The sequence goes on from SNQJ01S0010915.1 coordinate 128,371, forward strand.
TTCCCTGAACCCCACTTTTCAGTTCTTTTGAACTAATGAGGGCTAAGGCATCACGATCCTCACCTTTTCATGAATATTGAAGTTAAGGTTGATCATAAACTTGTTGACCTTTAGCTTGCCCGTTGTTACCGTATGAATACCCTATCGTAAGGTGTTGAAATAATTAATCTACTACTCAATGAAATCCTTGAACAAGTACCTCTCCCAGAATCATTCCTTGAACAAATCCCATGACACATTTTCAACAACCATGTTTAGTTGAGGTAGGAGTGTCTTCAACCAAAGTAGATCACTCCCCTTTAGCTGAAAGACCACGATGCATATTTTCATATTGGAGGTGTAATCGCGAAGCGCAAATCACATTTCCATGTTCTCCAACCATGTCTTAGTGGCTAAGCCATCCATGGCACCCATGCACTTGGAAAATTTTACTTTCTCAAGTTCAATGTGTACATTAATGCTAAGCACTAGAAGGCAATATGAACCCTCAATGGGAACAAACGTTCTTCCCTCATCACGATCAAGACAGTTGATCAATTCCTCTAACATCCTCTGGAAGGATCTCATCATACCTACCACATCTCCGACTCAACCTGCTCCTCCTTAGTAGTCTTCTCATATCCTTGAGGGTTTTATTCCTCCATCTTGGATACACGTGTAAGAAGCGTAGCTCATCCTCCCACACCATGATGCCTACTCATCCCGTGTTCTCTATTCATGATTACACGCATGAACAATTTCTAAATTTTATTAGCGAAGCATATTTAACTATTAAATAAAATAGTGGAAGACATAACTATCCAATGTCGCAGGGTTGAAATAATCTCATTTTCATTTCTATCAAATCCATAAAGATAACAAATGGTGAATAACTATGTTTAGACAAATACATTGTTTTTTCTTTGTGTCAAACATGATGATAAGGATGATATATGATATCAAGTAATATTTAACACGTATATAATCTAAACTTGTCAAACTTCTCATCAAATCGAGTTAATCTCAATTAGAATTTAAAGATAAACAAGTGCACTACATTATCATCATTCCTCACAAAAGATAGCAATAAATGACTACATTTAAGTTTCGAGACTAGAACCACTTAATTGTATATTACTAATAAGTGTCTAAGTAGAGCACTAGCGTTTACATGGTGATCAAACAAACTACAAACTCTACGATAGCATACTTGTTACTTTTCCTTCTCTAACTTTTCTGAGATTTCTCATCCTGCGCAATTCCTCATCTTTGACATCTCTGCATAAAGAATATACCCTATAATATAAAACATAATTATCTAATTGTAAAAATCTATTGAATTTTTAACCATTAAGTTGATAACAGTTAGATATAATTAATTAAGTGACTTAACACTAACAATTATTCTCTACGGAATTAAATAATTCAAGTTTATGTCCTTATGCTGATTAGATTCTGGCAACAATGAAACCATTAATCATCCAAGTGAATTGATATAAAACAACACTAACATCTCTGACTATGCATGACTAATGTGAATTGTCAAGATTAATAATAACTGAAACAGACATCTTGATTTTGACGGACATGGATTCCAGAAGGGTAACACATCATTAGGACACTTATGATAAGTTCATTTTTTAAAAGAATTTACAATTTAATCATGCGTACTCAGAGAACACTCATTGGCGTCGAGTTTGAAGGAAATAAGGTGACGAGGTTGACAAGAATAACGCTTAGTTATTTTAAATTACAATAACCCTATCATTTTAATTATGCCATAACTCCACAAGTTTTTAGATCACAGTTTAACACCTAAATCCGTTCAACATCGATTATAAAGGCACAAAGGGAGTGCTCGTGATGGCGTAAAGGATTAGCTTCGACAACCGTAAGCCAAATTTCATCAATTATAAGTGTAGGAAAATCGAATTCCAAAGGTAACTATATCAAGTATCACTACCATATGTTATACCCAATACCCAAAGATCACATTCGTCATCATTTTTTTTAAATGCCTACCTAGGACTCCACCGAACTCCAGAACTGGTACTGCCAAAGGTAACTATATCAAGTATCACTAAACGCTTAGCTAAAACTCCAGCTAACTCCAGAACTCGTAGTGTCAAAGGAATTTAGAGAGGACGATGGGTTCGAGCTGGTGCATCCCAAGTTGATCGCCACTCTTAGCGTAGATAATCAATAATGCTGGATGAATGATGTATTACGTGCATACCCACAATCTTGTTAACATTCTCAACTAAGAATCAAAATAGTTTGATGGAAGGTTTAGTTCCCTCGTCCGAACGGACATTTTAGAAGGTCGAAAGAATGACAACAATTTTTCTTTCTCTTAGCCATGGCACATAGGTTTATTACAGAGATCAGGCTTTTGTGATATGCAAAGGAGCTTAAGTCCGTTGGTTTGATAGAGGAACATCATGAATCCTTTATTATGATAAATGGGTGAATTTCTCTGGATCCTTACAGAATAGTTTAGAGATCCACAACCATTGTTTGCAGATTATAAAATTAATAAGGATAGAATTTTGATTTCACTTTTATTACAATAGTGATGAAACCAAGTTAGATATATAGGTTAAATGCGCAACGACAGATCGATTACTAAATCTACTGTTAAGGTATAAGCCACTATCAATATCTCAATTTATCAACCCCAAACATCAAATAAAAGGCAGAAACTGAATTGGAAAATATGACTGAATTAAATTTCTTTTCCAAAAACAAGTTCCCTTCTTTTAATTAATAATCGATCCTGCTAACACTACCAAAGAGGATTAAATATATGCCCTGAAATGCTCACTATAAACAACTATTTTAATTTAGACTCCACATATAGATTTCTTAGTAATGTTGAAATCCTTCTTTAAAATTCTCTGCAATATATTCTAATTAAAGGAACAATATCCTCCATCGAATAGCTTAAAGCCTTTACATTTTGATCCCTGATTTCGAGGATATTTAGAATATCATTGTTCAAATATACATAGGAATTTAGATATATACACAGAAACATATTACTTTTAATATAAATAAAAGACACAGGAGTTCATATACTGCACATAAATATATTATTATTATTAAAAGAAATAACACACGACTTTCCATATACAATGCAACTGGTTATCGCGATACATTCATCAACNGCACATAGGTTTATTACAGAGATCAGGCTTTTGTGATATGCAAAGGAGCTTAAGTCCGTTGGTTTGATAGAGGAACATCATGAATCCTTTATTATGATAAATGGGTGAATTTCTCTGGATCCTTACAGAATAGTTTAGAGATCCACAACCATTGTTTGCAGATTATAAAATTAATAAGGATAGAATTTTGATTTCACTTTTATTACAATAGTGATGAAACCAAGTTAGATATATAGGTTAAATGCGCAACGACAGATCGATTACTAAATCTACTGTTAAGGTATAAGCCACTATCAATATCTCAATTTATCAACCCCAAACATCAAATAAAAGGCAGAAACTGAATTGGAAAATATGACTGAATTAAATTTCTTTTCCAAAAACAAGTTCCCTTCTTTTAATTAATAATCGATCCTGCTAACACTACCAAAGAGGATTAAATATATGCCCTGAAATGCTCACTATAAACAACTATTTTAATTTAGACTCCACATATAGATTTCTTAGTAATGTTGAAATCCTTCTTTAAAATTCTCTGCAATATATTCTAATTAAAGGAACAATATCCTCCATCGAATAGCTTAAAGCCTTTACATTTTGATCCCTGATTTCGAGGATATTTAGAATATCATTGTTCAAATATACATAGGAATTTAGATATATACACAGAAACATATTACTTTTAATATAAATAAAAGACACAGGAGTTCATATACTGCACATAAATATATTATTATTATTAAAAGAAATAACACACGACTTTCCATATACAATGCAACTGGTTATCGCGATACATTCATCAACCATAATTGGAATTCTTATATAAAATAACAAATGTTTACTACATAAATTTAGCATTCATATCATACTACTCTATTATGGAGAATTTACATTCGAATACATATACTAACTACACATAAATATCAAGACCAAATTGAAGTTTCTCTGCAGATAATCCTTAACCTGATGGTTAGCAATGTTTTTCTTTTGCTTGCTAATCCTAAAGACCTCAACGGTACTTCCTAGTCAATGCGAGGGGTATTCTTGTTACCACTTAGCCCTTTGAGCTATAAAAGGTCCACAGACGAAAACAATAAACAATAGCACTAAGCTTGTCTCTGAAGGAAGAGCTTCTAGTCCTTTCAAGATCTGGAACCCAACGCTCACAAGTAAAACTTAGTCAAGAAAATTTTTGGCATCATAATAGTACTAACAAGGTGATCTCTCATCTCCATTTCTCTAAATTATTTTATAGAAAAAAATTCAATGACAAATGTCCTCTTGCACAAATAATTCATTTTTATTAATTTAATTAAAGAATTATTCACCCACTGCATCTGTCACACTCTCCCCAAGTTGCACATGTCATTTATTTTTTTAATTTATTTAATTAGACAATTTCCCTCACATTCCCAAATGTGTTCCTATTTTTCCTCTTAGTTGTCTCTTAGTTCCTCAATCCCTCATTTAATTTTTGTCCTCTACCTAGATCTTAATTTGAGTTGGATTATTGGTTAGGATTAGTGGTAGATTGACTAGGCTACTTTATCCGGACCACCTATTTTCTCATGTTTTATTTATTTATAAATCTTTTTTATTACTTTTATGTACACATGTGCATTTACCCAAGTTTATTCTAATTTGTTCATTCAATTAAATTGCTTGTCTAGTTATTTTATTTTCTTTTTTATGACTTACTTAAACAAACCTCTTATTTTATTTTTTTTGAATAATAATTTGCATGCTCTTTCTAACAAAGTATAAGTATTTTATTTTTGTTTTCTAATCCTTCTATATTTTTATTACTCACATTTGATTATGTGACGTTCCCTTCAAGATGCATCTCCGCACTCCAAGAGTTTCACTCACCTTTGACTAGTTTTGGAAGTTTGTCTGACACTTGGAGTCAACACTCCACTTGCTCGACCTTGAGACAGACTAAAGGATTCTAAGGAACAAGTATGCTTCCTTATTGTGCACCCCTTATATTTTTTCATGAGGGACTGTATCAATCTTCCCTCATGACATCGTGGACCTCTCGAACTAGGTAATCGCTAACCTATAGCTCAGGTCACAGCGTGAGTGCTAGTAGGTTGTGTTGTGACAGGGAAACTGTCACAACTCTCCCTCAACTTTATTATTTTTTTGCATGGCCCCTTTACTCCTTATTTAAGTTAGATTAGAAAGAATTTTCAAGCCTGCATCCAATGACAAGAACACTACAAATAATTGATAAACATAGCATCCATACTAAAATAATAATATAAATCACATGCGTATAAATCAAATACTCAAACAAAATACAAGTCCACTCCTTGACTCAATCCAGAGTCCAAGAAACTGTGTTGCTGACATCTGCATCTTGAGTGTGTCAATGTATCATGCAAGGAATTTCATAAATAATACGTGTCAATACATCTATACATCTATAATTTAACATATAATCACAATGACATCAAAATATAACTCATAAGCATAGCATAATCATAATGTATCATAATCGGATCCCTTGCTCACAAGTTCCCTTAAAGAAAACGTGAGTATAAAATGTGCTCAATGAAACTCGATGTTGCAAAAATATTGTGTTTTTTCAAAATCACATATAAAAAAGAATATAAGAACTTTTTGACTCCTACTCATGCTCATTATCAACTTACTAAATACTTTTGATATTTAAAACAAGCAAGCTATTTAGACGAGAGCTAAAACTGTATCATAAAACATAGACTAAAAACTCAACATTCCCCAAAATTCTTTAAGGAAAAAAAAATAAAAAATAAAAATATGCAAATCATACAACAAAACATTATGAATATGACCATTGGAATCAAAACAAATGTAACAAGAAAAACCAATAAAAAAAACTAAACTTAAAAATAAGAAAACTAAACTTGAAATCAAAATATAATTATAATCAATGTTAAGGTGAATGATTGAAACAAAAAAATGTTAAGGTGAATGATTGAAACAA
>SNQJ01S0010915.1:134511-149994 GCA_010110895.2 Picea sitchensis
AAAAAAAAACACTGTGCAAAAGAAAATATTGTGTGTAAAAAAAAAAAAAAAATCATAAACTCGATAGACACAAAAATTGAGCCAATATGTTATTTAGAAAACATTATGAATATAATAATTGAAATCAAAACACATGCAACAAGAAAAACCAATAAAACCAACTAAACTTGAAATCAAAATATAACTATAATCAATGCTAAGGTGAATGATTGAAAGCCAATAAAACCAACTAAACTTAAAAATAAGAAAACTAAACTTGAAATCAAAATATAACTATAATCAATGCTAAGGTGAATGATTGAAAGAAAGCAAAAGACTGTAAAAAAAAATATCCCAGGTAAAAAAAAGTTGAAAATCATAAACTAAATAATCATGTGATGTCTTTTATTCGATAAACAAAAATTGAGCCAATATGTTATTTAGAAAATAAGAATAAAAACAAAACTAAGATACTCCTACCATAACCTACAATGGATCAACTAATACAATGTGAAATCATAAATCCAATTTAACCATTTAATTACCTTACTATCAATCAAGCTATGAAGGCATTGTGTAGGCTTGTGCAGATGAGGCATAATGTATTCTTTGAGTGAATGAATAAAAACATTATGTAATTGATTCAAAACATAAAGTATTGAAGACTTATTGGTTTGAGAAGATTGTACGGTGAAAAATAACTCGAAGAATTCTCCAATCATATCATTAGAACCATTTTGGTAATGTTGAAGTATTAAAAAGGAATGCAAAGGTAAGTGATGTACTTTCTCATAAACATTAGTTTGTTATTTCAAAATAAATCTACTCCATTTATATTTTCTAACATACGAATACTTGGTTTAATATATTCCTTGGATGTTAATTTATTGATTAAATTTATATCAACACCATATATACAATAAAAGATCATCAAGATACCATTTATATTTCATTGGATGTTAATTTATTGATTAAATCTATCATATATATCCCCTTGGATGTTAATTTATTGATTAAATTTATATCAACACCATATATATTTCTTTGGATGTTAATTATTGATTAAATCTACCATATATAATCCCTATATTAATTTATTGATTAAATTTATATAACAATGGTTAAATTTATTGATTAAAGTGCTACCTTAATTTATTGAATGTTAATTTATTGATTAAAATAGGACCTTCAAATTGTTATTTGAATTTGATTGTGAGGAATAAGATTCTAAATATCACCATTAGTTGTTTCTATAACCAAAAATAATAAAAAAATTCTATGTAAATATAAATCAAAATCCCATAAAATAAATTCTTTCAAGTTGGATGTGTTTGCAATTTCTAGATTATCTTTTTCTATAATATTTTTCAAGATAATTTCTCCCACATCATTTGTTTCAATGAGAGGAAATTTTTTTACTTCTAGTAACACCCTTAATAGTGATTCTTCCCCCCCTAATAGTAGTTGTAATTAATCTATCTAAAAACTAGTGAGTGAAATATCATGTGGGAAATAATCATGATGTTCAAAATTTTGCTCATTATGTAAACCGTCTTCTTCAGGGATAGAGAGAAGGTATGCAAATGAGCCAAGGATAACTTGGTTGGGAGGACTATTATTTTGAAGAAATCTACAATAAATTTACATTAAATTATTTGATGGAAATCATCTAGAGATTCATTTTAGTTCCTATAGATTTCTATCAACGGAGCTCTTCTTAATCATTGTATTCCCAATTACCTTATTCGTGATGGCATGCTATATCTATTTTAAGAATATTTTGTGGAGAATATTAAACTCATAACATGGATCATACTCACTACTCATAAGTGACTCTTCTTCCTCAAAGAAATAAAATAAATAGGAGCACTAGGTAAGGAATCCAGCACAAGATGGTTTATCTGTTACATGAAATTTATCATAAATTTGTATAATCGTTAATAAGAATTCATCAAAAGATTCATCCTTAATTTTGTGTTTTTTGTGTTTTTTAGTAAGTTTAGAACACATCTCAATCATAGTAATAGTTATCATGTGACTTTGGGAGAAATTCTATGAGTTCTTTCCAACTATAAAATGATCTCGCTGTAAATGCAATATACAAAGCCTAAATTCGTCCTTCCAATGTGAGTGTAAATCACTTACATAGTTTATCATATTGAAAATTTCTAAGATTGTGACATGAAATATTAAATTCACTAAGATTCATAAATGGAGCGGTATACCCTTGACCATCAAATTTGATTTTAGACAAGAGATATATTGTCTTTTCTTAGATATCATGCATGTTATTTAATTGGGTTGGTTGTCATTGATGTCAACCCTTGAAGTAAGTCTGATAGAAAATTTTGGTAGCTCTAATAATATGGTTAAGGGAATCACACTTTTTTGATGTATAATGGTATGAAAATGAACATATTTGAAGGTATCACTATTCTATATGGATAGTACATGGCATGACATTTCCAGTGATATGTGGAATGTCACATAACTCCTCATGGTTATAGAGTTATGGCATTGTGAAGTTGGAGAAGCCTCATGAGTTATCTATAAGCTCCTAGAAGGTCAAAGAAGTCAAATTATTCTAGAAACTTCTAGATGAAATTGACTAGTCAAAGTGGGTGAAAATAGAAGTTAATCATGGGTTAAGTGGTTGCATTAAGAAAATAATTAAAAAATAAATTAGTTTCAATTAGAAGTGGATAACTTACTATTTGTTGATAAAGTGGTTGTAAGTGGACAAGCAGTTAGAAGTGGGTTATCTCTAAAAGAATGAATTTGGGTAAAGTTAGTTAGAAGATAACCCCTTGAGGAAGATACTTGGAGATTATAAATAAGAGAGCAAGGGTGTCCTATCTGCACCTAATGAGCGCATAAAATATCTATTGTTTGTGAAAATTTAATTGCAGGTACTCATTGATACATCTGAAGTTACACAAGTTTGATATAACAAGGAGGGTTGATGGACAAAGTTTCAGAATTGCAGAATTACTAAAAAAACCCTAGTTTTTGAGATGTACACGGGCTGTAGTGGAACAAAGAATGTACATACATAGGCTGAAGGAGAAAAAAATGTGTAGATATGCATTTCGAATAAGGAAAGGTCGCATACAGTTGAGAAAATTCATTAAATCTTGAGGAGATGAATATGTCATGTCTCTAGAGTCTAAAAGAAAGATCACAGAAAGGTCTACAGTGATTAGGAACAACAAATGTATCTACAAGTTCAAAAGGTATGTACTATTTTGATGTGTAGTTAGATATTGTTGTCTACATGAGATATGGTTATGTGGGTTTGAGGATTTTCCCTAGAGAGGATATTGGTTGTATGGAACTTACTGTATAAGTCAGATCTACAAGAATACAGAGTTGGTATATTTTATTTTTATCATTGGTATATATTAATTAGTGTTGAGGCATATCTTGTAATTATATGTACATGGTTGAGGGTTATTGTGGTACATGGTTGAGAGCTTGTGGTTATGAAGTGGTTGAGAATTTGTTTGGGTAGTGTGAGGTTGCATATCATTAAGGGTTTCATTTCTAGTCCATGTGAGGGTTACTAGACTTGTTCATGATTGAACAAACATATATGGAACATGACTATAGAGACATGTATGCACTTGGTTAAGGGATATGAAAGATGATGTATTCACAAAGAACAACTACAGATAAGACACAATGACCAGTTTTTGGTTGGTGTGAAAGAGGTAGAAACATGTATGAGTTCAAAAAAGGTGAAAACCCTATCTTTTTGAAGATGTACGTAGGCTGCAGGATCGATAGGCCATGTACATACATAGGTTGTAGTATAAACACGCCGCATACATATTTCGGTTGCAGTATAGACAAGGTCCATACCTACGTGAGTTGCATGATATATAGGTCATGTACCTATTTATAATGTCCCCGACCCTCAAGGACCTGTCGGGTAACGCTACCTAAAAAAGTGTATCTTTATTTTTCTTCTCTAATACCATTCTCTAACGTCCTCGACCCTCAAATCTCCGTCGGGTAACGCTACCTAAAAAATGAAATATTTATTTTTCTGCTCTGATACCATTTTTGTGACATTCTCGACCATTTTTCTGCTCTGATATCTATCTAATGCAATTTAAATAGTTACAACATTATGTTCATACACCTCTTCATGCGGAAATAACATTAAAACATACATGCAATATATACAGAGAATTCCAATAACATTATAACTTGATTTCAAGATACACATCATACATAGAACATAGATTTGGTACTTATATTTTAATACATGATCACCAACTGCATGAAAACCTTCCACAAACCTCCCATCTTTAGACCACGTTGCTCCTCACGCCCAACAGTGGGTCACCCCCAAGCTAGGACTAAATTCCATCAGGAAAGGGATTCCTAGGCTTGGAAAGGAAAATAGGAAAGTCGCATAGATCAACATGAAGGATTTTCTCCCAGGATCCACTTACGACCACAACATACAGACCCTCATTCCCCACATGCCTGTCCCACCCCAGTAGTGTACACCTTCACTAACACAAGTCCATCAACTACCCACCTCCCTTCCAGGGCTTTAACAACAGGCTAGACCGAAAGTCCCAGAGTACTGTAGCTACTACGAGAATCTCTCCAAGAGAACTCGCTTCCTCATAAGACTCTTGCACCTAGAGAGAGTTTCTCATAGGCCTGAAAACCTACCTCTTCTATCCAACTCCTAAGTACAATGGGTAACCTCCACAATAGAAATTGGGTATGGGATCTAGTAATGACAACTAGACACACCCATCCAGAGAAAAAGTGGGTAGCAACAACAAAGACTAAGGTGTGATATGGCTCATACACTACATATTCATGTTTTTCTTCGAAGGAAAAATGGTTAGCTTCATAACATGGGTGTGCAAGTTTTAGAAGTTGCAGAGATCGACAATCGAGGCAATGGATGATTGTGTCAAGGCTCTCCCTATATCAGTGCATGCATCAGTGGGGATTATGGATGATTCCAGGGTGGATACCATCGTGCGAATGGTGAGGGAACTCCCAACGAGCTGACTTTCTGAGCTAGAAAATGCATGCGTTTAGGTTGACACATGTCTTCCTGAAGCTGCATGCGCCCCACTTCACAATCATTCCCTTTCCCTAGGAACTTAGGACAACATAGGTTATGTCAAACCTTAGTCTCTAGGAAATAATAATATAATATTATTCTTTTAGAGGTAAGCCCTCTAGCTTAACCCCTAATCCTAGAAAGTTATCTCCTTGCCTTTCCCTACCTAGTGGAGCTTAATCCCTATAAATATTTCTTCCTTCTCGTTCTACATGAGATGATGTATTTTTATTGATAATTAACATAATTACATATACAAAATTAGGCCCACTAGCCTTAGCCTCTAGTCTCTCTGGCTTAATAGGGACATAAGCCTATCAGCTTATAATACTTGGTTCACTAGCCTATAAACATCATTAAATTCATAATTACAACCCGGTCTCGACCTTGGGGTATTACAATCCCCTCCCCTTATTTTTTCACTATACTAAGTGCAACTAATTTATACAACATCCACAAGATGTTCAAAACCTTCAAAAAGATCTGGTATTCTGCCTTCATAGCATCTTCATGCCCCCACATTGCGTCGACTATACCTTTACCAACCTTATGGATCGATTCTAGATATGCGTGTTCTTCCATTCTAGTATGCACACCAAATACACCTGTATAGTCTCTTCTTGCTCCACCTGAATCACATTCCAATCAATCACATGATTAGCATCAGGTATATACTTCTTGAGCAATGATACATGAAATACGTTATGAATAGTCATTCATGCAAGCAATGCAAGAATATAAGCTATTCTTCCAATCCTTTCTAGAATTTCAAATGGTCCACAATATTTGGCTGCCAAATTGGAACAACTTCCCAAGTTCAGGGAACTTTTGTTGGATTTCACCTTCAGGAAAACATCATCACCCACTTTAAATTCCCTGTGGGTTCTTCCTTTGTCTCCATAACTTTTCTTCTTGTCCTGGGAAGCCTTCAAATTCAACTTTTTCTTTAACAATTTCTCTTCCATTTCCCTGAGAAACTATGGCCCAACCACTTCCTTATCAACTAGGTTGTCCCACCTTACTGGGTTGTTGCACTTTATTCCATCAAGTGCCTCAAATGGGATCATCTTCAGTGATTCCTAGTACCCATTATTGTAAGACAATTCCAACAAGTGTAGATAATCTTCCCATTTAGATGGTTTTTCCATCACATACATTCTTAACATATCTTTTTGAACTTGATTAAATCTTTATGTCCATCCATTAGTCTCAGGATGATAAGTTATGTTGAAGTTCATGTTCGATCCAAACCACTTGAATAATCCTCTCCATAACTTTGAGGTAAACTTTAGTTCTTTTTCAGACACTATTGTCTTAGGTATGCCATGAAAGCGTGCTACTTCCCTCATATAGATATAAACAATATTAGTTTCCTTGTGAGTAGTCTTCAAAAGAATAAAATGGGTATCTTTCATAAGATTATCCACCACCACCATGATGGAATCATGTTGCTTGTTTGTTCTGGGTAATCCTGTGATGAAATCCATTGTCACAACTTCCCACTTCCACTCATGGATGGTTAATGTACTCTGCAATTTATTTCTTCATACCTGGAGAATGGTAATGGCTCTTAACTACTGAAACTATTTTCTGATATCCTGGGTGTCCCGCATAAGGTACATTATGCATCTATTTTAAAATTTCACTCCTCAATTTCGCAGAATTTGGTACATAATCTTTGTTTTTTTACAAGATAATTTTTTCAATTCCCAATTAATAATCTTCAACTTTCTGCTGCATTTTACCTTGCTTCAATTTAGTTAACAATTCCATGTGCTACAAATCAACTTTTGCAGCCTCAAAAATTATTCCCTTAAGATACGTCTGATACATTCTAATGTTTGTAGCATGCAGTTCATGAACTCTCCTGCTGAGTGCATCAACCACCTTTTTCTCCTTTCCTTTGATGCATTTGATATCAAAGTCATACTCACAGAGGCATTCCAACCATCTACTCTTCCTAGGATTGAAAGTAGGCTGATCAAACAAATACTTCAGACCATTATGGTTTGTACTCAACTCAAACCTCTTTCCCATGAGGTAGTGCCTCCATTTCTTGAAAGAGTGCACTATGGCTGCCAACTCCAAATTGTGAGTAGCATAGAGCCTTTCATGCTCTTTCAATTTCATGGACTCAAAACATATCACAAATCCTTTCTGACTAAGGACCCCACCTAGATATTCTTTGCATGCATCTATGCATACCACAAAATCTTCATTTGAATCTACAATATTCAAAATTGAAGAACTGGTTAACAACTTCTTCAATTGTTGGAAGCTCTTTTAACATTCTTCTATCCATTGAAACTTCTTCTCCTTCCTTTGCAAGGAAGTGATGGGGTGAGATACTCTCAAAAACCCTAATTTGTAGTATCCATCTAAACCCATGAAGGATCTGACTTCGGTCACATTCTTAGGTGTTGTCCACCCTTTAATGGCCTCAATCTTTTTAGGGTCCACTGCTATGCCTTCTTCAGATATGATATGCCCCAAATAGTGAATTTTTTTTTGATAAAATGACCACTTGCTCAATTTGGAATACAACTAATTCTCTCTTAGCACTTGCAACACCATCCTCAAATGATGTTTATGCTCTTCTTCTGACCTAGAATATACAAGGATGTCATCCAAAAATGCAATGACAAACTTGTCTATATATTCTCGGAAAATTCCATTCATTAAGTAGATGAAAACCACTGGTGCATTTGATAACCCAAATGGCACCACTGTGAACTCATAATGACCATACCTTGTCCTGAAGGTGGTCTTGTTGATATCTTCCTCTTTAATCCTCACCTGATGGTATCCTTACCTAATATGTATCTTTGAAAATTTCCTAGCGTCCTTCAACTGATCGAAGAGATCATCAATCCTTGGTAGAGGATACATGTTCTTTATGGTCACTTTGTTCAACTGTCTGAAATCAATGCACAATCTCAATGTCGCATCTTTCTTCTTCATGAACAAGACTGGGGCACCCCAAGGTGACACTCTTGGGCGTATATACCCCTTCTTCAGAAGTTCGTCAAGCTACATTTGTAACTCCTTCAGCTTTGGTGTACTCATTCTGTAAATATTCTTTGATATTGGAGCTTCTCCAGGCATCAAATTAATAGAGAAATCAATATCTCTCTTTCAGATTAGTCCTGGAACCTCCTTGAACACATATTCAAAATATTCCAGGACTGCATGATCTTCCATATTTGCAATCTTATCCTTAGATGCTTCCTCCATATGGGATGCAAATATTTGACAACCCTTCCTGTAACACTTCTTTAGATGCATTTCTGATATTTCTCGGATAATAACTTCCCTAGGAATTCATTGGACTTTTCTTTGATTTCCTTTCTCATCTAAGGAAGTGAATTCCTTGTTATGGAAGTCTAATATGGCATGTTGTTGGTCCAACCAATCCATACTATTTAGGAAATTATATGATCCCAAATGAAAGATGTTGAAATATTCCTTGGTACTCAGTGCATTCATGCCTACTGGACATGATTTAACCCACTCAACAACCTTTCTCTTGGCTCATGTAGCCAGTTGCACCAAACAATATTTCTCATGCTTGCTTCTTGGTAAAGGCAATCTTTCCACAACCTTAGGATCTACGTATCTATGACTATCCCCCAAATAAATTAAAATAGTAAAGGCATGGTTATTGATCATACCTTCAACTTTAATCATGTGTGAATGAAACTCAGCTTGCTTGTTGTTCAGGGATGCATAGATTCTTGGTACTCTTATGCCCATGTCCTCCACTGTTTATGCTCGCTAAACATGGTGAAGAAATATCACCTTGTCCTTTCTATGATATTAGTCTATATATGTATGATCTCCATTACAACCCCAACATTAGATAGGTGTTTTCCTTGGCCTTTTCCCACCTACTTCAGCCATCTTGCGTTCCCTCAAAACTAGTTCTCCTTGAGGACTATTTATGAAAAATAGTGGCTTGTTCCCCTTCTGCCTTTACTCCTTCTTAGACTTCCTCTTATCTTCACAAGATTTTTGGAAAGTAGGCTTTCCTTTTTATTGATCATATAAGCATTTTCTCTCCTTATAGTTTCTTCTAGAGTCTTGGGACCATCATACTAGATTTTGTCACTAATAAAAGGTGGAAGCCCACTCAAATATCTCTGGATCTTGACTGCCTCATCCTTAATGAAAGGGACATACTTCAATAACTCTATAAATCTCCTCTGATATTCATCTATAATCATGCTGCCCAATTTAAATTCAAAGAACACTTGCATCTTCTTGTCATAGTATCTCTTGGCTAAGTACTTATTTTCAAAATGTTTCTTGAATTCCTTCCAAGTCACATTTTTCTCCTTGAGGAACTATACTTGCACTAGCTGATCCCACCACATGGATGCATTTACTTGGAGCTGATAAATTGCAATTCTTCCTTCTGGATGAGAAGAATAATTATGCAATTGGAAATATTTTCTCATAAGATGCAATTGGAGGTGTGACTTCTGCTACTACTTCTTCCTCTTATTTCCTCATCAGGGAACACATGCTTCTATGATTTGTTGGATCCACTCTCCTTATCCAACTTATTTTCAATTCTTTCTAGTCTCCTCATTAAATTCATATTGAAGTCTTCTTGTTTATCATTGGATCTCTTAAGTCATTCATTATCTACCTGGTGAATTTGGACATCTTTCTGCAAATTTTTAATGATGTTCATCATGCTCATTTATTTGTTTATTTATTCTCCATGCCCATTGGAGTTTGTTCCTTCAATTCCCAAATGGACATCCATTATTCTAAATTCATCCTCCATACTGTAAGTGTCGTGTGCTTCCTCCATTTATCTTCACTAGGTAACAATTCTGTTTAGTTATGACAATTGGTAATGCTAGAAAAATGTGCAATCAACCAAATTTTTGTCACGCTATTAAACTTAATAATTCTCTAGAATAAATTAAACAATCTGATTCAATCAAAAGAATATCAGACTCTATTTTTGGCAGGTCTGTGTCGATCAAGAATCCCCATAATTCTATCTTTGAGCCTTGTCCTGCTCTACCATTTATTTTATGGTGCTAGATCATTTTCTTCAGACCTTAATTCACATGTGACCATGACTGTGACCAAGTGCTAAACCAACAGGCACTTACTCCACGCTTCAGAGTTTCAGGATTCGAGTGTTTTAAATTCACCACAATGCCAATCTTCTGAACTCCAAACTCGCAAATTTCACAACTGACTTGAGAGGAATCAACGGTCCCTGCTCTCTACCCATGTCAATGGCCACAATTAGCTTTGGGAATTTGTGCTTCAGGTATCCAAGCCATCAATGCCACAAACCTATGGAGTGACAACTCTCTGGAGTGTCAGAACTTCCGACACACGTCCACCACTGTCAACGGTCACAAAGAACTCCGATGCTTCGACCTTCAGGAGTTATCAACCCACGTAACCCCACTTTCCTCTAAAGTGGTTATCCTTAGAAGTGAAGGATATGGCACCACGCATCCCCTGCAACCATCAGGATGGCCCACTAGCCATGTTCACGAAGAGTTCCACATGGAAAAATATTAGAAGAAGACACATGGTCCAATATGACGGGTGACACGTGTCACGTTCTGACTGGAATTTATACCTTCCAAAGGTCCTTAACTCACTGACACATGGCATACATACCATGTGTCCACATCATCCCTGGTGATGTCAGTAGGCCATCTCACTTCAGGACTTTGGGCTTCGAAATATTTAACACTTGCATTCCTCAAATATCCCAAACTCTGAACTTCTGAACTACTTCATATTCAATGGTACACATGGTACACCTATCAACAATTATGGTGGTGGCACGTGGCCCTATGTGCCAGATTGCTTTTGGTTCAAGAAGATCATCAAAGTTCCATTCTTACTGATATGTGGTAGGACTAAGGAGGTCCATGTCACCCTGGGTGACATCATCATGCCACGTCACTTTGAGGCTTCGAGACTTCGTGAGAATTCATCTTAGCACACCTCATTTCTCCCGAATGTCGAACTCCTAAACAATACGATATGTTGACATGTTTCTCTTTTAATGAATGGTCTGGATGAACTTTGGAGTTCGGGACTTCATGATTTTTTGCATCAACACACTCCATTTCTCCCGAACGTTGAATTCCTGAGCTAGCTAATCTGCTGACACGTTTCTCTTTAAATGAACGATCCAGATTAACTATGGACTTTGGGACTTCGGGCTTCGGGAGTTTTCACACTAGCATACTTTTTTTCTCCCAAATGTCGAACTCTCGAATTGTTGTGAGATCTACAACTCAAAATCACTTGTGCGTAGATATGATGGCCAAGATCCATTTTTCACCATTGTGCCTTACGTCTTTCTCTTGGATTAATCTAATAGTTATTTTTTGTCTTCGGCCGATCCAATGGTCAATAATTTCTCCCTAGATCTGCAGTGTAGATCCTCTCTAGAACTTCAGAACTTAGAGCTTTGACCCCTTCTTCTCTATCACACATAAACTTCACCGAAGTTGTGAAGTCTGAAGTACTTAGGGTTTAAATTTCCTATAGATTTTGTAAATTTGACGACTGTGAAGGGTTTTCATTCTCTCCAATAGATCATATGGCCCAAATTTAAACTTTGCGGCCCAACACAACGGTGTTGTGGTTTCTTTCTCTTTTGGTTTTCTTGAACTGTTATACTTCCTAATCTTCTGAACACAATTGTAGTGATTCTCTGAGGTTCCTATTTTGTCTCTCTTCAACACTTCACTTTGAAACCTTTGTCTCTTTAACCACTAACATGGCCCATCTAGTCTCAGTGTCGAAACCATGGCTCTGATACCATTCGGTAACGTCCCCAACCCTCAAACCTATGTTGGGTAACGCTACCTAAACAACTGTATATTTATTTTTCTTCTTTGATACCAATATGTAACATCCCAGACCCTCAAACTTCTACCCGATAATGCTACCTAAACAATTGTATCTTTATTTTTCTACTCTGATACCATTTTTGTGACATTCCCAACCTTAAACCAATAGGACAGGCCATAACACTGAAAAACTTTCATTCTCTGATACCATATATATTTATACACATATCTATCTAATGTAATTTAAACAGTTATATCATTATGTTCATACACCTATTCATGGAGAAACAAAATTAAAACATACATGCAATATATACACACAATTCTAATAACATTATAACTTGATTTCAAGATACACATCATACAAAGAACACATATTTGGTACTTATCTTTTAATAGATTACCACCAACTGTGTGAAGACCTTCCATGGACCTCCCATCCTTAGACCACGTTTCTCCCCATGCTCAGTAGTGGGTCACTCCCGAGCTTGGACTAAACTGCATCGCGAAATGGATTCCTAGGCTTGGCAAGGACAACAAGAAAGTTGCACAAATCAACAAAAAGGATTTTCTCCCAGGAGCCACTTACGCCCACATCACAAGTCCATTGGTTTTCCACCTCCCTTCCAGGGATTCAACAATAGGCTGGAATGAAAGTGTTAGACTATTGCAGCTTCTATGGGACTCCCTCCAAGATAACTCACGTTCTCAACACACTCACTCACCTGGAGAGAGTTTCTCATAGGTCTCACAACCTACCTCTTCTATCCAACTCCTAAGTCCAGTGGGTAACCTTCGCAGTAGAAATTGGGTATGGGCTCTGGTAATGACAACAGGCCATGCCCATCTAGAGAAAATGTGGGTAGCAACAACAAAGGCTAAGACGCAAAGACACTACACGGTCATGTTCTGCTTCATAGGAAAAATGGTTAGCTTCATAACATGGGTGCACGGGTTTCTGGTGCAGACCCCCGACCCTCGAGCAAAGATCCACGCAGGATCACTCTAAACCTACCCCCTTGAGTCAAATTGACTCTTCGATTCCCCACAGATAATCCCACACACATACAATGGTGTTTTTCCATAGGTCCTTATGAGTATGCCCACATGATCAAACACTAGGAATCAACCCAAATTTCTCGACCAACAATATGATCGTGCCCTTTTTCCAAATCGGGACTTCGGGTTTTGCGATATTGCAATTTCGGTTGTCGAATTTCCTATCTCTACAACCTCTGAAACTTGAAATGGTGAATTGTCGAAATCTGACCTTGTCTTCGTGACCCAACAATACTCCTCCTATGTTTTCAACAATTTGCATTTCGAAACTTTGTGAATACCAGCACAACAATTCTTTGTCCTCTCATAATTCTGGTATCCGAAATACCGAAGTATCAAAATCTAGAAACTCTAGTCCCCCTTCTCATGAGAAAGATCAACGACTGTGAGCCTCCTTGACCCAATGGGTCAGATCCTTTTGGGATCTTATGGGTCAAGAGTTCTGAATTCTCCCCCCTGCATCTCTTGGTAATTGAAATATCGAATTGCCCTTTCGGGAATTTCCCCCAAACCTCACCTATATGAACCTTTTCGGGACTGCAGGGTTCGTGATTTCGCAAATCCTTCGTGACAAATGTTGTTCCTTCAACAACCCGGTATCTGAAACCCCGATATACCGAAATGCCAAAGTTTCTCCTCCAAAGACAAGTCATGTTTCGTGACTTCGGGGTTTTCACTGTGAAGTGCCCCGGTCTCTTGTCATCAGGATTTCTAGTATTCCAAATCCCAAATTACCAAAATCCTAAAATTCCCTACTTAACAATCCTTCTCGCGATTCAAGAGTTAGAGTGACCAAGGATTTTGGCTTACACTTCGGACTTACGAACTCCAAATCCTTGAAATGATCTGACGACTCAAAATAGATCACGATCAGTCGATCCATGTTGATTCTTGATACCAAAGTGATGGGTTCATCTAATCCTTATCCACCTTACAGCTCGTCTGAACCCCTCGGTCCTCACGATTTCGCGATTTCTCCAAAGAGAATTTCAACCGTTCGTTTCTTCCTTGAAGACTTCTGCGAAATGAATTAGTGTTCCTTGTCTGAACTTGGTTTTTGTAAAGAGACTTCGCTTTGTCTCCCTTTTAACACTTCAAAGGCACTAATGCTTCTGAGATTTTATTTGCAAACTTAAGTCTCAGAAGGACTCTTGCACGCACTCCTTGCAACAATATTTCAAATACTTGAAAGTATTTGATTCTCCGACACTGTGCACCTTCTGCAACAACAATCTTTCTCTCTTCAACCTTAGTTGATAAGTTCTAAGGCTTCAACTAGCATGCGCACACCTTGCACGGCTTCTGTGCTTCACTTGCACTTTTCCTGGAATGAGAACAACGGTATCCCTCCTAAGATTTCAGAGATAAACTCTGAAACCCTGTCAACTCACTCCTTGCGGACATTTCACTGCACTCCTTGCAGGAACTTCTCTCACTCAAGAAGAGAAATAATTGAAACTCATTCTCTCTCTCTCTCTCTCTATCAGACTTCAAACATTCAACATGAAATCATACATACATAGCATTGCCTCATAACAAATGCATAACAGAGAGAATAAAACAACCATAAGCATACCATTCACCATCTATAAACAGAAAACATCATAACACCATGAAATTTGATTCAAGCTTCTTATATTAGTTCAAGCTCCTGTACATGGGTCTTTCTCTACAACTCTCCACTACAGCTCTATGCTAATGTTCTAATGAATACCATAATACAAAGACGAGGGTGTCCATATCCGTTTTCCCTCTTGCTCTTCTAAACTGTCTAATCTATAATTCAAATCTACCTACTTTCATTAGTTGGGCTTAAATGCCTTTTACAACAACCCAATATAAATGCAAGTACACTTCTAGCTACTACATTAATATCCTCTTCTGAATCTTTCAAAAACATTTCAAAATGTGGTAAATGTGTGCTACACTTTTCCCAGCTATATTCCACCTTCATGCTCGCTTCACTGTTGGTTGCTTACGATGCTCCTGCATCATACTTCCACGCTTAAAAAATTTCATGAACTCCTGTTCATGAGTTCTTGCATGGTCTATCCACGCTTATGAATTTTTGCTTCATCTTCCCAACTGGCATCTTCAACTGGATGTCCTTTCCACTTGACCAAGTATTCAAAATACTCTTTTCTCTTGGTCTTCCTACTGACTCTCTTGTCAATTATACTTTCCATCTATGGATTTTCAGCTATAGGCATTGTTTTGGTCCATTGAACTTCTTTTTGTTCATCTGCTGCTTCTATTTCTTCATCTTTGTAAGGGTACAAATCCACAACATTGAATATAGATGAAATTTCGATCCCATCAGGTAATTCAATCTCATATGCATTTGCCCCAAATTTCCTTATGACCTTGCACGATCCAATCTTTTTCATCTTCAGTTTGTTATATGTTCCCCTTGTAACGACCCTGCTTAAATAAATGTAAAGGATTATTAATTATAATTAAATTGATAATCTGATTGTCCTAAGATGTTAGCTAAACAATAATTGT
>SNQJ01S0010915.1:153446-165580 GCA_010110895.2 Picea sitchensis
AAACAATAATTGTTTCTTATATAATATTAACTAAATTAATTATCATTAATTATTTGTTCATAATTGTCAATGGTTATTTAATTATTAATCAACTCTTTAATTATGTGAGCAAAGAATTAATAGGGTTGATCATTTAATTTATTAAAACTTACGTATATGAGTGGGATAACAAACATTAAATAAAGGATAAGAAACATTAAATAAATGGGACAAGACATTAAATAAGAGGATAAGGTAATAAATGTAGGAATAAGGGAGTAAATGAAGGGAATTCGGTGAAGGAGGGATAAGGGGGGGAAAGGAGTTTGAGGGGAGGATTATTGTACAGGAGTTGGGGATGAATTTTGGAGAGCTGGGGATTGGCAGAGTGAAATTTTGAGTGGAATTGACACAGTGCACCGGGGGTTGCTGGGGGTTTTTGGCACAGAGGGCCAGGATATCCGTTGATATCCTGGGGCTAGGGAGCTACCTAGTCGGCAGGGAGGACGGTTTTGGGTAGTGATTTCCAAAAGCGGGAAGGAAGCAAGCGACGGGCAAACACAGGTTGATAGCATCAGGTTCAGGTATTTACCAAGAATTATGCATTGTTTTGTATAAAAATTTGTTATTAAATTTTATTATTATGATGAATTTGATTGCGAATGTGCCAATGAAGTAACTTTTAAATTTTACTGTTGTTTTGTAATTCAATGGTTGTTTAAATTAATTCAGCCATTACACCCCTTGGGAACCTTTCCTTCCTCAGATATGCAAGAACCAAATCACCAACTTCAAATTGATGTTCTCGCCTGCATTGATCTGCTCTCCGCTCATATTCTTGACTTGAAGTCTACAATCGCTCCTTAATTCGGCTATGAAGATCCTTCATTCCCTCTGCAAAGTCCTCTGCACTAGCACTCCTGAATTCAGCTTGTTCTGAATCTTTCAATTCAGAAACTCCCCTTGGTTTCATTCCATATACAATCTGGAATGGACTATGCCCTGTTCTTCTGTTGAGTGAATCATTATAAGAGAATTCCGCATGTGCCAAAGTGTGATCTCGCTGACTGTGGTGTTCAGTCACTAGGATCCTCAGCAAATATCCCAAGCTTTTGTTCACGACTTTTGTCTGCCCATCCATTTGAGGATGATATGTTGAGCTAAAAGACAAACTTTTCCCCATCTTTTTCCATAAGGTCCTCCAGAAATGCCCTATGAACTTGGTATCTCGATCAGACACGATACTCCTTGGCAAGCCGTGAAGTCTGCTGACTTCCTTGAAAAAAAGGTTTGCAATATGAGTTGCGTCGCTGGTTTTCTGGCATGGTATAAAATGTGCCATCTTTGAAAATCTATCGACTACCACAAAGATTGAATCATAGCTTCTCTATGTTCTTGGCAGTCCCAATATAAAATCCATGCTCACTGCATCCCATGTCCATTCTGGTATGGATAATGGTTGGTATAACCCTATGTTTTTCCTTTTTCCTTTTATGTGCTGACAAATTCTACACATGTCCACAAATTTATTAACATCTGTCCTCATTCCTGGCCAAAAATACGAGCCATTCAACTTTGAGAACGTTTTATCATGACCGAAGTGTCTGGAAAATCCTCCACTATGTTTTTCCTTCGACAGGCTCTCCTTCATGGAGAATTTTGGAATACATAGTTGATTTCCCTTGAATAATAATCCATCCTGGATCATATATTCGGTCCACTAGCTTTTGTCCCTGAGAATTGGATTCTCAGATGCCTCATACTCTTCCTTAAAATCTGGGTCATCCCTATACATTTCTCTGAGGTTATCAAAACCCAAAGTTTTGACTCTGAATTCCTGCATAAGCAAACATTTCCTGCTCAAAGCATCAACAACTTTTTTAGCAGTTCCAGAAATATGCTTAATCACAAAAGTAAAATTCTGCATGAATTCAACCCATTTAGCATGCTTTTGGTTCAACTTCTCTTGTTGAGTCATGAATTGTAAAGCGTGATTATCATTGTACAAAACAAACTCTTTAGGAACCAAATAATGTCTCCATTTCTTTAGTTCTTGTATGACCGTGTAGAATTCTTTGAATATGTTGAGTACTTGATATTTGCTTCATTCAGTTTCTCACTGAAATATGTGATCGTCCTATCATCTTGGTTCAAGACTTCTCCAATTGCAAATCCACTCGCGTCACACCTGACCTGAAATGTCTTGCTAAAATCTGGCAAAACCAGAATTTGTTGTTATGTGATATTCTTCTTCAGTAGATTGAAACTTTTCTCTTCTTCCTTTGTCCAGTGAAAATATTTGTCTCTTTTATTCACCATATCCATCATTGGTGCACTAATTCCACTGAAATTTCGGATGAATTTCCTGTAGAAACTAGCCAAACCAGGGAAGCTTCGTACTTCAAACACACTCTTCGGCGATGGCCAATTCTTAATCGCATTTACCTTTTCTAGATCCATGTTCAACTCATTTGCAGAGATAAAAAAATGCAAATAAATGAGTTATGTCCTCATAAATGATGATTTATTCACATTAATCAACAATTTCTCTTGTTGTAATCTCCTCATTACGGAAACTAAATGCTTTAAGTGCTGTCCTTATATCTTGTTGAAAATTAATATATCTTCAAGATATAAAATGAAGCCTGGCATGTAACTCACGCATTTCTCTTTCTCTTGCTAGATCAGGCATTGGCATTGACCTGTCTCTTCTTCTCGGCGGCATGGCTATAAAATGTTCCTTTTTTCTCATCTACAGAAAGAAAAGAACTTGTTATGATCTCTGATACAACTTGGTGCAGACCCCCGAACCTCAGGCAAAGATCCACGCAGGATCTCTCTAAACCTGCCCCCTTGAGTCAAATTGACTCTTCGATTCCCCACATAGAATCCCACACACATACAATGGTGTTTTTCCACAGGTCCTTATGAGTATGCCAGCGTGATCAAACACTAGACATCAACCCAAATCTCCTGACCAACAATATGATCTCGCCCTTTTTCCAAATTGAGACTTCGGGTTTAGTGATATCACGATTCCTGTTGTCAAGTTTCCTGTCTCTACAACCTCTGAAACCCGAAATGCCAAATTGTCGAAATCCGACCTTGTCTTCATGAACCATCAATACTCCTCCTATGTTTTCGTGAATTAATGTTTCAAAACTTCACGAATCCCGGCGTCACAGTTCTTTGTCTTCTCATACTGCCGGTATCTGAAATACCAAAGTATCAAAATCCCGAAACTCCGGTCCCCCTTCTCTTGGGAAACATCAATGGCTGTGAGCCTACCTGATCCAACATCTCAGATCCTTTCAGGATCTTATGGGTCAATAGTTTTGAATTCTCCCCCCTGCATCTTCCGGTAACCGAAATACCAAATTTCCCTTTCAGGAATTTCCCCAAAACCTCACCTATATGCACCTTTTCGGGACTTCGGGATTCACAATTTTGCAAATCCTCCGTGACAAATGTTGTTCCTTTGACCTACCAGTATCCGAAACCCCGATATGTCTAAATGCCTAAGTTTCTACTCCAAAGACAAGTCGTTTTTAGTGACTTCGAGGTTTTCACCGTGAAGTTCCCCGGTCTCTTGTCATCAAGATTTTTGGTATTCCGAATCCCGAATTATCGAAATCCCGAAATTCCACACTTAAAAATCCTTCTCACGATTCGAGAGTTAGAGTGACCAAGGATTTTGTCTTACACTCTGGACTTACGAACTCCAAATCCCCGAAATGATCCGACGGCTCAAAACAGATCACGATCAATCGGTCCACATTGATTCTTGATACCAAAGTGATGGGTTCATCCAATCCTTATCCACCTTGCATCTCATCTGAATCCCATGGTCCTCGTGATTTCGTGAGTTCTCCAAAGAGAATTTCAACAGTTTGTTTCTTTCTTAAATACTTCTACGAAATGAATCAGTGTTCCTTGTTTGAACTTGGTTTCTATAAAGCGACTTCACTCCGTCTCCCTTTTAACACTTCAAAGGCACTAACCCTTATGATATTTTACTTGCAAACTTGAGTCTCATAAGGACTCCTTCACGCACTCCTTCCGGAAATATTTCAAATACTTCAAAGTATTTGATTCTCTAACTCTGTGCACCTTCTGCAACAACAATCTTTCTCTCTTCAACCTTAGTTGATAAGTTCTAAGGCTTCAACTAGCCTGCGCACACCTTGCACGTCTTCTGTGCTTCACTTGCACTTTTGTTGGAATGAGAACAATGGTATCCCTCTTGAGATTTTAGAGATAAACTCTGAAACCCTGTCAACACACTCCTTGCAGACGTTTCATTGCATTCCTTGTAGGAACTTCTCTCACTCAGCAAGAGAAACAATTGAAACTCATTCTCTCTCTCTCTCTCTCTCTCTCTCATACTTCAAACATTCAACATGAAATCATACATACATAGCATAGCCTCATAAAAAATGAGTAACAAAGAGAATAAAACAACCATAAGCATACCATTCACCATGTATAAACAGAAAACATCATAACACCATGAAATCTGATTCAAGCTTCTTATATTAATTCAATCTCCTGTACATGGGTCTCTCTCTACAACTGTCTGCTACAACTCTATGCTAATGTTCTAATGAATACCATAATACAAATACAAGGGTTTCTATATACGTTTTCCCTCCTACTCTTCTAAACTGTCTAATCTATAATTCAAATCTACCTACTTTCATTAATTGGGATTAAATGCCTTTTACATTGACATATGAGAGAAAATCGCTCACGATCTATTTACAACAGCCCGATATAAATGTAGGTACACTTCTACCTACTACATTAATATCCTCTTTTCAATCTTTCAAAAACATTTCAAAATGTGGTAAAAGTGTGATGCGCTTTTCCCAGCTATCTCCCGCCTTCATGCTCGCTTAGCTGCTATTTTCTTATGATGCTCCAACATTAGTTTCAGAAGTTGCAAAGATCAACAATCAAGGCAATGGATGGTTGTGTCAAGACTCGCCCTATCTCAGTGCATGCATCAATGGGGAGTATGGATGAATTCTAGAGTGGTGACCATCATGAGAATGGTGAGGGTACCCCTAACGAACAAACTTTCCCACCTAAAACATTGCATGCCTCGAGGTTGATACATGTCTTCCTGAAGGTGCCTGATCCCCACTTAACACTCATTTCCTTTCCTCGGGAACTTAGCACAGCATAGGTTATGTCAAAACTTAGCCTCTAGTAAATAATAATATAATATGAATCTTTTAGAGGTAATCCCTCTAGCATATCCCCTAATCCTAGACACTTAGTTTCTTCCCTTTCCCTACCTAGTGGAGCTTATTCCCCCATAATTCTTTCTTCGTGGTCGATCTACATGCAGCGATGTATTTTCATTAATAATATGCATAATTACATATACATAATCAAGCCCATTGGCCTTAGCCTCTAGGATCTTCGGCCTAATAGACACATAATCCTATGATCTTATAACACTTCACTCACCAGCCTATAAACATCATTACATTCAAAATTACAATCGGGGCTCGACCTTGGGGTATTTCACTATTGGTATTTTTTGGTATAGGATTACTTCTGGCATAGGATTTATTACAGGCTATTGGTACTGGTTGGTTAGAGGTTATTGGAACAAATTGGTACAGGTTTATAGTGGTATATCTCACAATTACAGTGTGGGAGTGGTTTCACAATCTACTTGACACTTGTAATTTGGGGCGATAGGACGGGGTAAGGATAGGTGGTTTTATCCATATTTCATTTGTAGCTGGAGAATATAGGGGGTTATAGCCTCCTTCTAGTTGGAGACAAAGAATTGGGGAGTTGCAGCTTCCCTCGGGTTGTATCTTGAAAATATACGGGGTTGGAGCCTCCTTCCAATTATAGTTGGAAAACAAATGAATTTCGTGATTCCAATGAATGTAATTCTTAAAGACATATAAGAAAAATATTATGTGGTTTTCTCCCACATTGGGTTTCCATGTAAAAAATATGGGTGTACTTTGTATGTGTGTGATTTCTCATTGTTCATGTGGTTATTTATTCCGCACTTGTTGAATGATGTTAGTAAATTGATCATAAAGATAAACAACATTTATATACTCTGGTTAAAAAGGAATATAATTTCTCTATTTTTTATTCACCCTCCATCTCAGTAATCCAACAATTGGTATCAGAGTCGGTTCCTTCATAAATCATTTTAACCACTGGAAGGTATATCATGGACATAAAAAGTATGTATAAAATTGTAGTACCATAGCTTGATGGACATAACTATGCATTATGGAGTGGAAGGATGAAAACATATGTACAAGCATAGGGATTCAAGTTTTTTCAATTGATAGTAGTTGGATATAAAGAACCTATCGTTCCTCCAAGAAATGAAAATGGAAGGAAACTCTGTATAAATATTTCAAAGGACAAAAATGATATCATGAAATGTCTTGGTGATTGAGTATATGTCAAAGTCATGAATCACAGTTCTACAAAGTAGAGTTGGGACAAAATTCAGAATGTTTATGAAGGAGACACAAAATTCAAGGAAGCAAAGCTTCAAACTTACATAGGTCAATTTGAACAGTTGAATATGAAGGAAGATGGAAATTTTTTAGCTTACTTTTTACGAGTTGATGAAATAGTCAATGCAATTAGAGGATTGGAAGAAGAAGTTGATGAATCTATAAGTTTTCAAAAAGTTTTAATATATATTCCAATAAGATTTGATCCTAAGATCTCATCACTAGAAGAAAAACAATACCTGGAATCAATAAGCATGGATGAGCTCTATGGAATATTCACATCTTATGAAATGAGAACCGAATAGGAAAATCCAGTTACAAAGGAAGCAACATTCAAAGAATCAAAGAATTTAAAGAAACAAAGAAATAAAAAGGTAAAGTCAGGTAGAAACAACAATGACATGTCAACAGATGATGAAGAAGTATCCAACTTCGTCAGAAGACTTAAAAGGGGAACCAACGACAGATATAGAGGTAAGATTCCATTGATTTGTTTTAATTCTGATGGTATTGGTCATTTTGCTAACAAATGTACTCATACGAAAAAGAAAAGAAATGAAGAAGATGTTTCAAATAGGAAACAAATATACAAAGGAAAAAGAACTAAAAAGAAAATTGTCAAGACAAGATTTTTCACCGAAGAAGACACCTCCTTATCAGACGAAGATAAAGTTAGTGAAAGTGAGAGAGAAAGGGTTATATTCATGGCAGTAGAAAACTATGATAAAGAATACACTGAAGAAGAATATGAAGAGACATAAGTTGACTACATATAAGAATTGTTGAGTTCCATAGATGTTATAAAAAGGGAAAAGAGGAAAAACAAGTCACTACAGGTAGAACTAAAAAGAAAAGATGAAACACAAAATTCCAACGTCGAAGAACTAGAGAAAATGGTCTGTAAATAAAAAATCCAAGTTGAATAAGAGAAAATAATTGAAGAAACACTCAAAGAAAAATTGGGAGAAAAAGATAGAATCATTGGAGGTTTAGAAGGAGAGATTGTCACATTGAGAAAATAACTTCAAAAGAAAAACATAAAGAATATATCTAAGGTTTTAGATAACATTATCAAAAGTTATAGTCCACACCATGACAAGTCTGGATTAGGATACAATCAAATAGAAGAAGGATGAATATCCAAAACTATAGATTAAGACATAAAATTAAGAAGCTACACAGAGACAATAAGATCATCTCCTAATAAGGAAAAAGACAAGATGTTTTATCATAGAGATTTTCCACCACCCAGAATATTCAGATTCTAGAATCAACAAAAGTTAAAACAAAAAGGATATTAAGAATAAGATGGGTTTAGAAGAGTAGCTCCTTTCAGAAGATATTCAACTCCCAGGTATCAAAATTTTGGTTTATGTTATTCATGTAACAATTTTGGACATAAATATGGAAATTGTAGAGAAAATCGTAGGAACAAAAGAAGCTATGAAATTCGTGCACAAAATGGTTATCCAAGAATTCCTAGTGAAACACAGAGAAGAAGCTACAACAGGTTTGAATCGTTGAGAATTGAGTTTTAGTGTTAAAAGTGCAACAACTTTGGACACATGGCCAAATATTATAGAATAATAATCCCTCCAAGAGAATCAGAACAAAATATCAACAGTCACAGACAGGAACCCCAAAGAATATGGATAAGAAAGTAGAATCTGTTTGACAATGAAGAATGCACACTTTCTCTACAACCTCAACATAAGAAATGTGGTTGGTATGTTGATAGTGGTTTCTTAAATCACATGACAAGTGATAAGGATAGGCTTTTAACTTTGAGAGAGGGAATATATGGCTCAATATATTTTGGAAATGATAAATCAGCCAAAATCATTGGAAGAGGTACAATCAATATTGGAAGTAAAGATTCCAAGGAAGAAAATGTTCTACTAGTGCAAGGTACGAAACATAATCTTCTAAGTGTTAGTCAAATGTGTGATCAGGTAAAAAACTTGTGTTTGATTCTCAAAAATGTGAAATAAGAAAATCAGGTTCAAGAAGAGTAGTGGCGACAACTATGAGAAATTCGAGAAAAATATACGTATTAAGTGATATTGGAAAAGAAAAATGTTGTTTAGGACAGGAAGATGAAGTTTGGTAATGGAATAGATGAATGGGTCACATACATTTTGATAATCTTGTCAAGGTCAGCAGAAAGGAAGCAATGAGAGAAATTCTCTAGATAGTAAATCCAACAAGCACATTATGCAAGCATTGTCAACAAGAAAATCAACGAAAGACCAAGTTTAAATCAAAGGAATACTCCACAACAAGACTGATGGAAATTTTGCATACCGATCTAGTTTGACCAACTAGAACAAAGGGTTTAAAAGGTGAATAGTATTTTATGTTATTATTCAATGATTATACTAGAATTTTTTGTTTTTGTTTCCTCAGGAAGAAGTTAAAAGCATTTGAGAACTTTAAAATATACAAGGAAATGGTTGAAAATGAAATAGATATAAAAATAAAATGTTTGAGATCAGACAATTGAGGAGAGTTTACTTACGAGAAATTTATGGAATTAAGTAGTAAAAATAATATAAATAGGAAATTATTTATCACCAAGACACCACAACAAACTAGAGTTGTCAACAGAAAGAATAGGATAGTACAGGAAATGGGTCATACCATGCTAATGGATTCCAAGTTGACAGATATTTTTTAGGCACACACAATATGTACAAGAGTTCACATTCAAGATAGATTATTGCTCATAAACAACAATGATAAAAATCCTTATGATGTATGGAAAGGAAGACCAACCAATGTGAATCACTTCAAATTTTTTGGAAGAAAATGTTATATTAAAAGGGAAGATAGAAACATTAGAAAGTTTGACTCTCTTGCTGAAAAAATGTATATTTGTTGGGTAATCAAGAACAAGGAAAGAATACAAATGATTCAACTTAAGGATAAAAAGAATAGTGGAAATCATTAGTGTAATAGTTGATGGGATAGGTGGACGAAGGATAAAGGATGAAGATAATAACTCTTTGGAACAAATTCATGAAGAAGAAGTAACAGAAGATAAAGATGAGGAAGAGTAGTCAAAAGAAAAAGAGAAAGAACCACAAGATATTCAAGTACCTCCAAAGACACCTAGTAGACGTGTACAAAAGAACCATGCAACAGATCAGATCATTGGAAATAAAGATGAAGGAGTTGAAACTAGAAGAATAATTAGTTCACTAGAACAAAAATACCTAACACTATTTTTGACAGTTCAGCCAAGCAGTTTTGAAGAAGCCAGTCGAGATAAATTTTGGATCAAAGTTATGTATGAGAAATTAGATTAGATAGAGAAGAATGACACTTGGGAACTAGTTCCAAGTCCAAGGAACAAGAATGTAATAAGAACGAAGTGGGTTTTCATAAACAAATTGAATGAAGATGGACATGTCACCAGGAACAAAGCTAGAGTGGTATGTAAAGGATATTATTAGGTTGAAGGTATCAATTTTGAAGAGAGGTTTTCCCCAGTTTCCAGAATAGAGGCGATCATATTGATTCTAGCTTATACATGCTCCAATAATATTGAAGTGTATCATATGGACGTGAAATCAAACTTCCAGAATGGGGAACTAGAGGAATAAGTCTACATTGAGCAACCAGAAGGATTTCCACTATCAACGAATGAAAAATATGTTTACATCTTGAATAAGGCCTTATATGGTCTCAAACATACCCCCATAGAATGGTATTTTAGTCTAGACAAATACATACAACAAAAAGGGTTCATAGAAGGAAATGCATACAAAAACCTCTACATCAAGGTAAATGAAGATGGTATTTTGTTAATTGAAGTTTATGTTGACGATATTATCTTTGGTATTGATGATGATAGGATGAGCCATAATTTTTAAAAGTATATGTAGAATGAGTTCGAGATGTCATTGCTTGGATAATTATCATTCTTCTTGGGTCTTTAGATATGTCAAAACAACCAAGGCATTTTTATCTCTCAAATCAAGTATATTATAGACATGTTGAGGAGGTTCGGTATGGAAGATTGAAAACCAGTTAGTACTCCTATGTAAACCAGTTTCAATTTAAGTAAATATGATGATTCAAAGGCTACAAATCAGAGGAAGTACATGTCAATTATTGGCAATTTACTTTATGTGACAACTTCTAGACCAAATGTGATAGAGGAAGTTGGACAGGTGGCACGATTTTAGGAATCACCAAAGGAGTCACATGTTCTAGTAGTAAAGAGTATATTTAGGTATCTCAAGGGTACATAAGAGTTTGTATTATGGTATGCAAAAGGAAAGGATCTATCACTTATTTCTTACACAATCATATTGGGAAGGTTGCATTGATCACTAGACAAGTACAAGTGGAGCAACATTCTACTTGTGTAAGTGTTTGGTATCTTGGATAAGTAAGAAATAATCATAAGTATAATTTTCTACAAATGGATTCGAGTAAACTGAAGCAACAACATCTTGTACATAGGTTCTATGGATGAAAGAAACATTGAAATATATACATAATGAGTATGATGAACACATTCCAATATTTTGTGACAACACAAGCATCATCAATATCTTAAAGAATCCAATGATGCATTCCAAGAAGAATCATATTCTGATGAAGTTTCATTTTATATGGGAACAAGTTGCAGATAAGAACATTAGATTTGAATATGTGGGAACAAAGTAACAAGTTGCAAATATATTTACAAAATTGCTTACAAGGGAAGATTTTGAGTAACTTCGATAAATACTTGGAGTAATTTCTACTCCAAAATGAATGATTTTGAATTCTTATATTATATGTATTATATTTATAAGAGTATGCACAATAAAGATAATAGTTCAATTTGGGGAGAATTCAGTCAGGGGGAGCATCCCCAGGGATAGTTCTGTTAGGGGGAGTAGCCCCGAAGGGATGTTACATTTTACATTGATGTCAAAGAGAATCAAGTTTGTTTGATGTATAATGCTATGCAAATTATAATATTTTTAGGTAATAATATTATAGATGGATAGTAAATGACATGTTGTTATTGGTGATATGTGGAACATCACATAACTCCTCGCGGTTAGAGAGTTATGACCTTTTGAAGTTGGAGAACCCTCATGAGTTATCTAGATTCTCCTAGAAGGTCAAAGAAATCAAATTATTCTAGAAACTCCTAGATGAAGTTGACTATTCAAAGTGGGTGATAATAGGATTTAATCATGGGTTAACTGGTTGCATTAATAAAATAATTAAAAAATAAATTAGTTGCAACTAGAAGTGGAGAACTTACTATTTGTGGATAAAGTGGTTTTAAGAGGACAAGTGGTTAGAAGTAGGTTATCCCTAAAATAAGTAAGTTTGGTAAAGTTAGTTAGAAGGTAACCCCTTGAGGAAGCTACTTGGAGAGTATAAATAAGAGAGAAAGGTTCTCCTATTTGTGCCTAATGAGAATGTTAAGAACCAAACATCAATATAGCATGTAAAAACCATAGGAAAAGTACTCAATGCCTTGAAACTGAGATAATTTCAGATAATAAGCCTCTTCGAGGGGGAAACCTCCTTTTACTCCACTTAAAATGTTCAAGTACAAGATGATTCAAAATGAAAATGTCTCATTGGTATATATAGGAGACTAGGAGGTATAATTACAAATAATGGCCTAAAGCCGAC
>SNQJ01S0010915.1:168502-185953 GCA_010110895.2 Picea sitchensis
CAACAATCCAATGCTTTCAATAAACTAAAAGTGTGATCCCATACATGAATATGAAAGGGATCCATGGGTTGTTAATATATGTTGGAACAATAGCTCCACATGGTTCATATTTTTCTTTGACCATCCTTCTAGCATCAATTATGTTGACGGGGACAGATTCTCAATGCTCAATGATAGAGGTTCAACCCAAGGTCAAGGCCCAATTAAATTACTCCTTTCTTGGTATGGAATAACCCTCTAAGTTAATGTTTTGAAAGAAATTCTATGGGATTTATAAATAAGTTAAAATGTTTCTTCTACTTTTTAATGTCTTTCATGATGTATGTAATTAATATAGAAAATAAAACTTATTCTATGAAGTTCAAATAAGTCTACTACTAAAGGATAACCCTCAGGAACAATCAATGAAACTAACAAACATATTTGCGATATCTAAGAAATAATTATATCAAGAAGTATTACTACATGATCACCCTTAGGAAACATTAAACGCAGAAGGATGAAACCTCTACTCCTAGAACATAAATCTTGGAAAGAGTGGTTGGAAATAACCCTATAATTGTGATTTTTTATTTTAAGAAATAAGTCTAAAGAAATATGTAGCTACCAAGTTATTCTTTGGAAACACACAATAATTTGCCATGTACTCCATCAATGATTACATAAATAACTCTACAATGATTAATGTACTAAATAACAAAACCATGATTACAAAAAAATGATAAACTAATTAGTAAAGAAATATTAAAGATAACACCTAGAAATCTATACAAGAATACAATATAACTTAGAAAAAATGAAATCCTTACTAGATGCCTATGACATTAATTCAAGGGTAGAAATGGTTGTGAAGGGAGTAGATAAGAGTAAAGTTGACAACCTATGTATACCCGTCGGTTTAGGGGTGAAATGTAGTGGGAAAATGATGTTGGCATCCAAGCAAGTACAAAAGGGTACACCAAAAATTGATAAGGAAGCGAGATTATGGATAAAAAAAATAATACTACTAGGAAAACCAAAGTCATGCCACACATGTTGTAAGAAGAGGGAGAAAATTTGTGCAACATAGGTAGTTTTATGAAAGTAAATAAATAGAGACATAATATAAAAATGACACATGACTACCCAAATAACATCATTCTTACGAATATTTGTAGGGATACCACTCATAAAATACATGGAAATTGATTCCCATGGATAGGAAGGCATGGGTAAAGGCTGGTAAATACCATGTAGGAGATTATATTGCTTAGTTTGTGAGCAAAGAGAGAAAGTGCATATTAATTTGTCCACATTTTTTGGTAGATCATGGTAGTAGAAATGGAAGTGGATACCTATAATGGTCTTAGGTGTGTTGAAATTCCCCCAACACAAAGATGCGTGTGATTTTCGGATGAGAATCAAATGATCCTATAACTGCGACACACATAATTGATTGAGTTTGTAGATACAATTGTTACAGATCTTCTAATATATAAAGGGATTTTGGTTGATGACATCATGTTGTTTCAAGACTCGTGAGACCTCACCAAGGAAAGGATCTGTCACATACATGTCCTTCTAGGCATCATAATCTACACAACACACCTATAAAATATGAAGGACCTGCATATGGGGCCAACTTAACAAGTCTTCCACCGTGTTATAGGTACCCTTATTGTATATAATGACAAGGTAGAATTGTTGAATATATGTTTCCCACTTTAAATTGAGTTGTTCCTACATATTACTCTATGAATTGATGAATATTAGTAGGTGATGGTCTGTATGAACGATCGTCTCCATTCCCATAATGTAATGGCACCACTACTTTAGTGTATGTATGAAGTTGTAGAATTCATTTTCATGTGTTGCAATTTTCTTTGGCCTCTACAAGTGTCTCTGAGTGGTAGTCTATGAGATGACCTCTGTGTTTAAGTACAAACCCAATGGAGAATTGAGGGGAATTCATCTCAGTATCAAAGGATTGATTCTTGTCTGACAATCGTAGATCATGGGAATAGCATAATCCCTTATTCAATCTCACAAAGTGGCACTCAACCTCTATATTCCAAACAATTTCATCTTGATGGGACAACTGATGCAGAGGATGAGCAATCTGGGAGAAATGAGAGAAAACATTCCTATTGAAATTAATGTCTCCCATGAAACTTTTGAGGTCATGCATAGTTCACGGCATCAACCATTCTTCCAATTCATATACTTGAGAGGGATTAGGGAACACTCCTTTTGTATCCAATATGAAAAACAAATATTGGATTGATTTATGTTGAAATAAATACTTCTTTTATTTCACCTAAATCTTATGTTCCCGCAACAATTCAAGTATGTTTCGTACATGTTAAAGATGACCTTTCTTGGATTTACTGAATATCAAAATATCATCCAAGTAAATTACTACTAACTTACCCAATTGAGGTATGAAGATATCATTAATTAGTAGCATGAATGTGGTTGGTGCATTTGTCATCCAGAATGGATTTAAAAACCACTAAAAAATGTCAAACTTGGTCTTGAATGTTGTCTTCCAGGTGTCTGTTTCCTGCAAGAAAACTTGATGATATCATTTTTTTCAATTCCATATTGTTAAAGAAGCAAGCCCCTTAAAAGTGGTAAAACAAATTATCAATCCAGGGTAAGGGATACTGGTTTTTAAAAGTGGGTTTATTGAGGGAACAATAGTCAATCACTAGGCGACATTCACAGTTTTATTTATTTGAAAGAATAAAGGTGGGGGATGCACAAGAAGACAATGAAGGTTTATTATGTCCTGAATCCAGAAGTTGGCCAATTTGGAAATCTATTTCAACAGCTTCTGGAGGTGCCAATCGATAAAAAGGGGTGTTGAGTAAAGATGCATCTAGTATGAGATCAATGAAATTATCAATAGAGAGAGACGCATTTAGGCCTGTGGGCTATGTGAATACATATGCAGATTATCATAGTAGTGGATCCATGTCTAGAGGTGTAGGATTGGTCAAATTTTCAGGTTTAATGTGGTGAACTAAAGACAAATATACACATTTATTGATACTAAATATCTTAACAATGGCATTACTAGTAAGGGGTGGGGTGGCTTTAGGAGAATAATATGTGATAACAAAGGTTCTCCCTTGAAGTCGTAGGTGGTATTTGTGAGATTTTGTGTGATAAACAATGTGTTGGGCCTATTGGTAGGGGATTACTAGTAACAAGTTGACACAAACTAGAGGGGAGACATCACATGTCAATGAATCCTAAAATGGTTCAATAACGAAGGTGACCACCAAAAATCAAGAAATTATGATACAATGGCTTCCCTTTTCTACATATCGAATTTTGTATGGGGCCAAATGTGGAGTTGTGGGGAGTTGTAGACGTTGTACCAAGTCATGGGATATGTCGCTATTTTGTCTTCCATTGTCCATGGTGAGAGTGGAGAGATCAAGTTTAATACAAAAATGATGAGTAAATAGGGGAAAAACATAGGTTTTGGGTTCATGAGTGGTCATGAAGATGAGGGATGGGTCTATTTCAGTAGGATTATCTAGTGAGACAAATTCAAGAGGTGTCAGGGCCTCTGGCTAAAAAACTTATACAAAAAATATTTTGTTGGTGTGCATATTCTTAAGTGAACCAAAATCTATCGAAGAATTTTAATTAGTTTTGTGAAATGTAGGGTGTATTATAGGTTGAGGCGGGTGAGGCATGTGGGAAAAAAGAGGAGGTAGTAGGAGAATTGTCAGTAGTAGAGGTGTCGACTCAATCTTGAGGAGATCATATTTGGGGTACCACTTTATGTTCCACAATGTAATGTAGACAACCACCCACAGGTTGAGCTATGCTACTTAAACAGTATTAAACATGATGCAACACACCCATCCACTAGCAGGAAGGTCATGTTGCAGTCCAAATCTTTATTTCTCTTAAATTATTTTAGATTCAAAATGACTTTTCATTAATAAAAGAGGCATGAAAATCACATGCATAAGACAAGATCCCTACTATAGCATACATAAGTAAACAATTTTTTCATGCACAACAATTAACCAAGAAACAAACACATCAAAAATACTTATCTCAGAGATAATTAAATACATAGAAGAAATAAACATATACAGAAAACACAGAGAGCACTAGTATTTCAAGTAAAAATTCACCAACTTGTTGTATACCAAGGACGTTCCTCCCAACCATAGACAGTGTTGTTCATTTACTCTCAAAATTAGGTCACCCCCTAACCAGGGCTATGATTCCATAAGGATGGGTCCTAGACCAAATCTAAAACACACAGCAATTGGCTAACTAGCTCTTAGGTTTCCCAACCTCACAGTGAAACATGAATTTCCATCTCTCTTTCCCCCTCAGTATGCACCACCCAAAGAAACAAATACCCTTCTCTGCCATGAAGTCCCTCATACAATCCCATTTTTCTCCAGGGATCCTGTGCTACTAGTCAAGAAATCTCCCTACTGGAAAATGAAAGGATTCTCAACTATGGATAGTTCTATTTGAACTACCATTAGTCTCATAACTAACAAGCCTCTCAAAACTCAAGCCATCACAATTCTTTCAACACTCACAAAAATCCAAAGTGCACCATCTCCCTTCTACCCAACATGCACAACCCCAAGAGAATGGACCCCCTTCTCTGCCATGCATTCCCTCAGGTTGTCCATCTCCTTCCAAGGCTCCAATGCTTCTGGTTAAGAATCTCATTGTTGGTACTCCCAGGAGACGCAGTTGTGAAGAGTTCTATCTGAACTTCCATCAATATCATGCACACAAGCATCCATTCCATTTTAGAATAATCAGTAATTATTACAACCATTCATCAATGGATCTCCTCTTCCTTCCATTCATTTCCATGCTCATCCCAAGATCATATGAACTAGCAATAGTGAGTGAAGAAGAAATAAGAATGAGGGAACAAGGGAAAAAAACTAACCATGAGAAGAAGATGAACAAAAGGGAAGAACAACCCCCAAACCTCACCCAGAGTCATCCTCATTCATCTATTTGTATCCATGATTAGACCAAGAGAACATGAATTGAGCCCAAGTGAAGGAAAAGGAAGAAGCAGAAGAACCAGGGAGAATAAGTGCACCAAAACATCCCCCAAGGTATGTTTACGTAATCACAAGAATCAAGAACAACATGGCCTTCCCAAAGAATCCCATGTGACCACGTTTCTCCATAAAGTCAATTATAGTAAATAAAAATAATAATAATAATAAGACTATCTTCTCAAGCCCCCTCTCTCGTGGAATCATAGCCCCCTGTCTCTTTTTTCCTTGTCTATCCAAAAACCCATGGTGTATTTTATTAATGTATATGAAGTATTACATTTCCTAGGCACTCTGGCCATTTTTCAACTTTACTGGCTCACCAACCTAAGTCACAATTACATAATACATTGTAGTTCATAAGGGTTAAAACTGGGATGTTACATCCCACTCCCCTTATTTTGGCACTGTCCACAGTGCAACACACCATTCCAATGTTATTAACATTACAAATATAGGATATGTTTCCTTAATCCACACATGCATTCCAACCAACTCTTATATACATAGGCACTCTGGCCTAAAATTAAACATGTATACACAGGTATTCTGACCCAAAACAAGTAAAATGATCTTCAGAATTTGTATTTATGGAAGTAGTTCCAACCAAAAACATTTGGTTCCCTCTCATCCCTACACAACCCAAATAAATGAACCCCTTTCTCTACCATCAAGTCCCTCATGCTATTCCACTTCTCTCCATGGATCCAGTGCACTCGGCTAGGAAGTTTCATAGTTGTGGCTTCAAGAACTCTAGCTGCAACAAGTCCATTGGACTTTCTTCATTCCATGCCTTAATCATTGAGCTCAATTTCCTTTTGGTGTTATTTTTCATGATCTTCCATATTCAGTAGACAACATCTCATATGTATTATAAAAATACAGTCATCATGAGATATTATTATAATAATTTCAAACATAAATGTCAAATATGTTTTATACATGAAAACAAAATTTTCCAAGCATGAGATTTCTTCTCATAATGTTTGGCTCTACAACTGTAGATATCAGTCTTCCTTACTACTTTACATCCCTTCCGTATTCAATACCATCCTACCTTCAATTTCCTTTATTTACATTCAGCCAAAAACATTTGTCAGTAATTTAATAAATTATAATTCCCAAAACTATTTCATATAGGAAAAACAAAACTTCCAGACATGAGCTTTTGATCATAATAATTTGGCTCTTGCAACAATAGTCCTTGGTATTCTTTATGGAATTGTAACACTTCCATATTCAAGACCCTTCCTTCCTATAATTTCAACGTTCCTCGACCAAACAAATTTTCAATATCTCGGGTACAAACTATATATATATATATGGAAACAAGTGATCTTAGAATTTTTTTCTACTACAATTCATTTACTTCTATCGATCCAACTATCATTTGGAATGATCTCATCACTACACACACATGTATTATCAACAACTACTTTCTAGAAATATCACTCTGTCTCCCCGTAGAAAGATTTTCTATAATTTCTCATTATGTAGCTCCTTTAACCTGCAACTTTCTTGTTGTAATATATAACAGTTCCTGAAGTTTTTTCAACTTCATGAGTTAGCAATAATCACATCATTTCAATTGTTAGCATAATCATTTCTATGTTATATATTATATATATGCATTCACCCCAAATGAACTCAATGATTCATGTACTTGTAGCATTTTTAATAGCTCCAAAACTAATCTTGGAATTGTAACAACAATAATCCAATCACCGTCAACTAGTATTTATATTAAATATAATGCATCTATCCATCATTATGTATTCTTAGCACCACTGGTTTTTCATAATGCAACAATTAATTATTAAATAAAATAACAGTTGATGTACCAATACCGATGGCCACATTTACACAATGCATCTCTACATTGACTACATAATACCAAATAACTATGTCATGCATTCACATAGGTGAGTTGAAAGGTATAGCCAATGCCTCAACACATCATCCACAAACTTCCTATTGGTTGCTTCACTATTTGGATACCTTTGTTTTCAACCCAAACACAACACTGAGAATATAATTTTTAAGTGCTCTTCAGTGTCGGCAAAGAGGTTGCAGTTCAAACATCAGATATACAATAGATACCATTGAGCACTCACATAGATCTATAGACCTTCCATATCCAACCATATTATGATCTCACACATGACTAGCTCTATGGATATTCATTGTTATAGATGGATTATGTCTCATGAATTATCCTGGTTATGACCCCATAACCAATCATAACATAATATGCAACCAACATTTTATCTAAATCCATTCTAGCATCAACAACATTTACATAATCTACACCTTTGGCCATTACATATCAATTTTAATATTGAAAATTAACTGAGGGAATTATTGCCTCAATCCCCTTCAACATGTATACATTAACATAATCTAAATTCATACCTGCCTGGTTGTTTTCAACCTACTTGTTACTATTTTACCAAGTAATATTTGTAGAAGCTCACAAACTTCCTCCTTCATCATTTTGATCACCATTCCTGCCACCCTCATGGGTCTTCACCTATATGGAAATCATCAACAACAACAACATCCACATCTTTAACCCTTCTATATCATTTTTCATGAATACATAGTCCATCATCAGTCATACCCAAACATCATTTCATAATAAGAGACTATTCTAAGTTCACAAGCATGTTATATGCATATCCAAGCGTGTGCAATTACGAATCCATATGTACCAAGCATTTGTTGTCAACATGCCTAATAATGCATATGCAATTTAACTTCATTATATGTGTCATGAATTCTAGTGCATTTATGTTTCAAATCACTTGTTCATTTATCTATTTATGTTGTAGTTGGTTCTCCTTGAACTCCTTCAGATCCTTGTTTCCTTCTGTTCTTTCATTATGCTCATCTGCACTACTATTCCTTGGTCTAAATAGTTTCAAACCCAGTTCCACTTGGACATTCTACAATCCAACCAATGTGTTCTATTTCCAACAGCCTCTCCTAGGTTGTCGTATCCAACTTTACCTTTATGAAACATTCCACCACCCTGGAATGAAGTAGCTCAAATATTCCATCAGCCTACGACAACATTCTTGAATCAAATACTATTACTCCAAGTTCTCCATTAGGATACTTCATTAACATTTCCCTATGAAACCATACATTTCACACTTAATCTATTTTCATTTAATGACAATTTTCAAGTGAGAGAACATTTCAATTTCTTTGCATTGGCATCCTTCTTCCACTCTGAACTCTGCTATCATAAGTGGATTCCTTTCACTAAGTACTTTTATACAAGTAGATAAGTCACATCTAACAAATCCTTCCCTAGAACTCCTATGCTTGAAACATAGATATTATTCACACACCACCTCTTAATCTCTTGGTTTTCTTCCACATAAATCTTGCAACTGTCTACACATCTATACCTTCAAGGATATGGAGCCTTACTTTTCCTTTATATACCCATTAATGACATTTTTAACTTGCTAGCTTCATATCCTATGTGAGGATTCTTTATTTTGTAGTACCTCATCCATCTTCTGTAAGATTTGTCATGATTCCATGACTCTAATATCTGATGTTGTTCTTGAATTCATATGATTACAACTCTAATCACGAAAAAACTGTAAGAAAGCATCTTGTTAGAATTATGCACATCATACAAAAAAATTCAATTAAATTTATAGGTACTTTTTCTGTTTAATTTATGAATAAATAAATCACAGTTGTTCAAATTAGAATAATTCCAGGCCATTCGCCTTTGAATAAACCTTCCAATGGTTGTATCCTTTCCCCAATCGGATATATGAGATGAAAGTTAGGGCTCCCTGAAAAACCACTTCCATCCCCCTTAGCTGATACATAAATCAAATTCCACACAAGCATGTCCTTCAAACCATGATCCACATGATGATGGATCACAACCATGGGATTAAACACTCTTTATGACTTTTCTCTCTTCAACACAAAAAAAATTGGCCACTAGCCCCTTTTATGTCTTCGAAAAAAAATATTTGGGCACTAGCCCCATTTCATTTCGATCAAAGTCTCATATGAATAGAGCTATCACCAAGTGCTTAGCTCATGTGTGCCTATCCATAGCTTTGGAACTTCACGCTTCAGAGGTTTCACCTTCATCACACTTAATTTTCCTCAAATGTTCAACTAGGGAACTTCCAAACAAACCATTCTTCAAAGCTTCGAGGATCCAGAACTTTGAGCTTCGAGGGTTCTACCTTTATCGTACCATTTTTCCTCCAAACTCCAAACTAGAGAACTCCCAGAATATTGACAACAACCATGCTCCAAGGGCTGTTTACGTGGAGAAAAATATAGAGATGACACGTGGCCCATTCTACAGGTGAGACATGTCAAGTTATAACTAGCATGAACGGTCTTCAAAAAACATGGAATACAATGACACATGGAAAGAATCAAGTGTTTCCACGTCACCCTAGGCAATGTCACCAAAACATGTCACTCTGACGCTCCATGAATTCAGAACTCCGAACTTCAGAGGATTTCAAATCAACACATTACAAATCTTCTGAATGTCAAA
This sequence comes from Picea sitchensis, assembly GCA_010110895.2. Lineage (NCBI taxonomy): Eukaryota > Viridiplantae > Streptophyta > Pinopsida > Pinales > Pinaceae > Picea > Picea sitchensis. The sequence goes on from SNQJ01S0010915.1 coordinate 178,097, forward strand.
ATTTTGAACAAGTTCTCCCTAGAGATTTGAAACTTCAGAACTTCAGAATTGAAAAGTTTTCGTTGTTGAAAACCACCCCACCTCCGAACTTCCAAACGTCAGGATTCCGAACCCCTGATAATATTTGGACATGTGTCTCCAAACATGAATGGTTCAGATTGGTTCCAGACTTTGGGACTTCGGGGAACTCTTCCTCCTAGTGACATAAGGACTAAAACCCCTGAATGTCAAATATTTTCTAATTTGTGGACACATTTCCCAAACAACGGATGGTCATCATTTGCTCTGGAGTTCAAGACTCCGGTATATTTTCCTCCTAGAAGATTAAGGACTTTCTTCTCTGAGCGTTTCGAACCTATGAACTGTCATTATATCTACGGTTCATGCTTTCTCACATGCATATAGGATGGTTGGGATCTGATATTTTCCACTGTGCCACACCTCATGATCTGTGTCTGATCCAACGACCCAGATCTGTCGTTGGACAAATCCAATGGTCAAGTACTCCTCCCAATGATCTATAGTGTAGATTCACTCTACAACTTTAGAGCTTCGATGATTTTACCTCCTTTTCATCAAAGACTTAAAATTTGTTGAAGCAACAAAGTTCGAAGGAATCTAGTGCTTAACGGACCTGAACACTTTCCAAATATGATGGATACAGAGGATCCATATTATCCCTAACAGATCCAAAGACCCAAATATAAACTTGCTCTCATCGTTGCGATCATTCCCAAATTCATTAGGGATGGTCACGATCCTTAAATCCTTTACTAAGGATATCAAACATTCTATCTTCTGCATGAAATCTACAATGACATTCCTCCTAAGATTCACAACTTCAAAGTCCTAACTCAATCTCAAACACAAGATCTTTTCTAATAGAACTGGCCCATTTTGACCCGATGTTTCAACCTATAGCTATGATACCAATATGTAACCTACCTAGCTACCCATAGGTCTGGCTAGGCTACTTAAATAGGCTTAGAGAGGCTACAACACACCCATCCACCAGCAGGATGGGAACATTGCACTCCAAAGCCTCAATTCTATGAACTTATCTCGAATTCAAAAGACTTCTCATTAATAAAAGAGGCATGAAAATAACATGCATAAGAAAAGATCCGCGCTACAACATAAATCAATAAACAATCATGCCATGCAAAATAATTAACCAGTAGACATGCACATTAAAATTCATATCTCAGAGATAATTAAATACACAACGGAAATAAGCATATGCAGAAAACATAAAGATAACTTATCTTTCAAGTAAACACTCATCAACTGGTTTCATACCAAGGATGTTCCTCCCAACCATATACATTGTTGTTCATTTACTCTCAACAGCAGGTCACCCCTGAGCTAGGGCTATGAATCCAAAAGGACGGGTCTTGGGCCAAATCTAAAACACACAACAATTCGCTAACAAGATCTTAGGTTTCCCAAACTCACAATGAAACCCTAATTTCCATCTCTCTTTCCCCCTCAACCTACACTACCCAAAGAAACATACAACCTTTTAAGCCATGCAGTCCCTCAGACTCTCCCATTTCTCTCCAGGGCTCTAGTGCTACTGGTAAGGAAATTTCCCTATTGGAAACTCCAAGAATTCTTAGTTGTTGATATTTCTATCCAAACTGCCATCAATATCATAACTAACAAGCCTCTTAGTACTCAAGCTATCACAGGCTACTCCCAACAATCCAAGGTATACCATCTCTCTTCTAACCATCTTGCACAACCCCAAGATAATGGACTCCCTTCTCTTCCACGCAGTCGCTCAAGTCTTCCATCTCCTTCCAAGGTTCCAGTGCTTCTAGTTAAGAATATCCCTATTGGGTGTCTTAGGACTCACAGTTGTGGAAAGTTATAATTGAACTTCCATCAAGCTCATGCACACAGGCATCCATTCCCTTCTAGAATGATCAATAATTATCACATCCATTCATCAGTGGCTCTTCTCTTCCTACCATTTGTTTCCATGCTCAGCCTAAGAGCACATATGACCTAGCAATCGTGAGTGAAGAGGAAATAATAAAAGGGGAACAAGGGAACAAAACAAACAAGTGGAAGAAGACAAACAAAAGGGAAGAACGAACCCCAAACTTCACCCAGATCCATCCTCATGCAGCCATTTGTATCTATGCTCATACCAAGACCACATGAATTCATCCCAAGTGAAGGAAAAAGAAGAAGAAGAAGAACCAAGGATAATAAGTTCACGAAAAGAACCACCCAGGGATGTTTATATAATCACAAGAACCAAGATCCATAGGTCCTTCCCCGAGAATCCCATGTAACCACTTTTCTCCATAAAATCAATTATGGTAAATAAGTATAAATATAAAAATACTTATCCCCTCAAGCCCCCATTCTTAAATAGCCCCCTATATCTTTTGTCCTTGTTTGTATTTCACCTAGCGATGTTTTTTATTAATGTATATGAAGTATTACATTTCCTGGGAAGTTTGGCCCTTTTTTAACTTTACCATCTCACCAGCCTAAGTCACAATTACATAATACAGTATAGTTCATAATGGTTAAAAACGGGATGTTACACACAACCAAGTCCTGAAGGAAATCCTTTTCCAAGGAAGTATTATCAAACAAATCCACTTAACAATGGAGACTTAGTAATAAACTTGTAATGACCCCTCAGGTGTTATGCCTAACAGTGAAGCAAAAGTGAAAAAAAAAAAATCTTTTAGGAAGGGAGGCAATGACAAGAGCATTTGAACCACCCAATCTTGACGATGAACACATGCGTACCCATTAGGAAACTGGTAACAATGACTCAACGTACTATCACAATGAGCAACTGGGTGAATCATGTGTAAATCACAAGAGGGGAGAGACTACCCATCCGTCACAACATGACAATGCCTATAGGCTAAGGAAAATCATCACAATCCCGACACAATGGACTTGACGACCAACGCTATAACCTCTATGGCGTGCAAAACCCATACACATGAGGGCGTTACAACCCAAACACCAAATACCACTACAAAAAACCACGCCCACCATGAGAAGCATAGACTCTGGCCACATTATCGCACCTCTATCCCTCAGGGCACACAATGATCTCCTCCCCAAGAATTGTGCCAACACAAGGCAATAAGCGTGACAGTAATCCTGGCGCAACATAAGATATCTAGACCCTTAACCTAGGCTAAAACCCTCGCGCTAAGAGGCCGGATCATCTTTCAAACACACTAATTAACCCATGCACCCAAGTAATGAGACAACAAGACGAAAAGGGATTTCACTCAAAATGATAAGCGCAACTGGCCGAAGGATTTCTTGTTTCCTACAAGGGAACGTGTAGTGAAACCACTATAACCAACCACTATTTACAAATCGCCTAAAGGCGCAAGGTTATGCCACTGCATCAAAAATGATCTTACCATGAGGCAACTACAACTTTTATTATACAAGAAACCTTCAGGTTCCTAAAACAAAACTTTACAAGTATAAGCATTCAATGAGATAAAGGGTTAAGACTTATTAATTATTATATATTGGTTAAATTAACTATCTCAACCGTGACCAACTTATCTATTATTATTATTATCACTTAACTTTAAAAATAGAAGAAGAGTTGGTTAAACCAAAACCTTCCAAGTTACTTAAATAACATTGGGATCCAATCCCCAATCCATCATGTATGCTTACACTAACTAGCTATCATTATGCAATTTGACAACCTAACATTGAGATCCAATCCCCAATCCATCATGTATGCTTACACTAACTAGCTATCATTATGCAATTTGACAACCTAACTACTTGAGGTGAAACGAATAACTAACTAGGTAAAACATAAGACCCTTCAAGTTAAAAAAGAGTTTCATAAGCAAATTTTGCTTTTAATACTAAACAACTCCTATACACAACTAGACCTTGATGCATAACCTGGACTTGCTAACTTTTCAAAATCTTTCAAAACTGAAAACCAGAGAGAATATATCAATATATTGGAATCACGGTGGTATCACTCTGTTATATCGCTGCCTTTAAGAAGGGTTAGAAAATATCAGAGAAATTGAAACTCTTTATGGTCTCCAACAACATTACAATTATGCATATTAACATATGCATAAAGCAATGATATTGATCGATCAGTTTGGAAACATGAGGCTTTCCCTGTCCATTTCATCAATTGGCCAAAGAAAAGAACGTCCTCTGCATAAGCTTTTCCTACCTTTACTATACTTTCATTAGTCTAAGTAATGCAATGGAAGCAATGCAAACATGAAAAATATGAGGGAGATAAACAGAACCAAGGCAATTACATTCTTTATCTCTTTTCTGTTTTTTCTTTTTTAACCTCTTTTCTGTGTTTTCTTTTTTAACATTATAAATGAATTAAAGTAATATTATTTCTTAATAATATGAGGGAGATTTTTTAACCATAATATTCTTTCTTAATATTATAGACACAATAAGTTGAAGATTTAAGATATAGTTTTTTCACTCTTTTCACTTGGATTTAAGTTTTTCATATACATATAACACATTATAACGAAGTACATTATAATAAGCTTAACAGAGTAGATGGTCCCAAAAAGTAATTTTTTTTTTTGGACATTTTTATCTTTAATAAATCATAAATTTTCATTTAATATATCAATATTAACTTAAAATTTGTAATGAAAGCCATTATTCTCTTGATTAATACTCTAATTTTTTTTTTAAATCTTTCATATACATTATCCTTATTATAATATATCAACAATAACTTAAAATTTAAATCTTTCATATACATTATTTCTGTTATAATATATCAACATAAACTTAAAATTTGTAATGAAAGTCATTATTCTCATGACTATCACTCTAAACATTTTTTTGAATTCTTTCATTTATATATTTGATAAATGAGTAGATGGCATGTCTCCTCACTTGTGCTTTTATTTTTAGACATCCCTATCTTTGCTAAATCATAAGTTTCTCCTCAATACTAAAGATATATTAATATTAACTTAACTAAATCATAAGTTTCTCCTCACTACGACCATAAACGTATTTTTATTTAAAAAAATATTCTCATTTAACTTTATGGGCTATATCCTTTTCTTTTGGAGGTTATAAACGTATTTATATTTAAAAACATATTCTCATTTAACCTTATGGACCATATCCTTTTCTTTTGGAGGTTAGTAATGCGAACTTGCAATTATCAATGGGCTTTAAAAATAGTAAATATGGAGGTTATAAACGTATTTTTATTTAAAAAAATATTCTCATTTAACCTTATGGGCCATATCCTTTTCCTTTCGAGGTTATTAATGCGAACTTGTAGTTCTCAATGGGCTTTAAAAATAGTAAATAGTAATGTTTTAGTCACTCATCTTATGTGTGACCAAAGAAAAGTATCAGATCCTGAAGAGAATGAGAGGTGTGAAGCCGATGAAGACCAGAAGGAAGGGAAGTGCTCAGATCCAGTCAGAGATGAAGGAAAGGACAAGGCCTACCAAAGTATAGTGTAAGTATAGGAGCTATATTTGATTTTGTGACAGTATTTTCTGCACTATAAACTTTTTTTTATTTTAAAAAATATTCTCCCGTCATTTAACCTTATGGGCCATATCCTTTTCTTTAGGAGGTCGGTAATGCGTCATTTAACCTTATGGGTCATATCCTTTTCTTTAGGAGGTCGGTAATGCGACCTTGCACTTCTCATAATGTTTCAGTCACTCGCCTTTTGTGACCAAAGTATAAGTATAGGAGCTATATTTCAATTTGTTACAGTATTTTCTGCATTGCTTGCATGAACAATCTGCAACCACACCAACATCATTTCAAATAACTTTATATAACAATATGCAACCACATCAACATCATTTCAAATAACTTTATATAACAATATGCAACCACATCAACATCATTTCATATAACTTTATATAATATATTGAATTTTTTTATAAACAGTCTATCACTGAACACATATATTTGGCATATACAATGTTTATCAGTCTAATACATATTTGATACCAACATCATTTCAAATAACTTTATATAATATATTGAAAATTTTTATAAACAGTCTGTCACTCAACACATATATTTGCCCTATACAACGTTTATGGCTCAACACATAAGGCCGTACCAAGAAAGACATTGATATGCTGTACACCATGTAAAAGGCATATTGCTATGCAGTACGCCATGCTTTGGAGGTGGATTTAAGAAACTTCTTCGGGCATGTAAGTATGCAGGCGAAGGACAATCAAAATATCTTAATGTTCCGTTTCATTTTTCGTATGGGTGATCAATCTTCAATTTTACCTTTTATACCGGCATCTCTAAAAGCCAAGGACTGAATATATGCTGCAATATACAGTATAGGATCTGCAGCATTTTAGATTCTACGTTGTATATCCTATCATATATTAGTATTTAATGCTGAAACTGATCCATTTCCTTCGATATCACTTCAAATACTATGCACAAACAATACTAAGTACTGTATATATGCTGCAATATACAGTATAGGATCTGAAACATTTTAGATTCTACGGTGTATATCCTATTCTATATTGGTATTTAATGCTGAAACTGATCCATTCCCTTCAATATCACTTCAAATACTTCGCACAAACAATACAAAGTACTGAATATATGCTGCAATATACAGTATAGGATCTGAGGCATTTTAGGGTGTGAGGCCTTTTAGATTCTACGTTGTATATCCTATCATATATTGGTATTTAATGCTTAAACGGATCCATTGTCTTCGATATCACTTCAAATACTACCCACAAACAATACTATGTACTAAATATATCCTACAATATACACTATGGGATCTGAAGCATTTTAGATTCTACATTGTATATCCTATGATATAATGGTATTTAATGCTGAAACCAATCCATTGCCTTCGATATCACTTGAAATATATCGGGCAAACAATAGTGTACTCTGATTTACTTTCAACTCTACATTTTCATGTATATTCCTATTCGTAGAAGCTACCAATACGAATCAAGAGAGAGGAAAGCCTGCACAATCTAATATCCGACTCTTTGTTTAAAATAACTAAAAAAGGAAAGAACTGAAAACATTAGGAGAAGTGGACGCTGAAACGGAAAGAAAGTAAATAGCAGTGATAACTCCAAGAGAAAAAAAACAGCTGATTATTTAAAGCACATTTTATGCTGCATCCCAAGTTACATCTTCCACCTCACATCTAAAGCTAGTTATCAGAAAAATAAATGCTCTCCGCTCGAAGCTACACGCCACTGGCTTCCATAGAGTCTGATAAACAACTTTCTTCTGAAAAACCTGCAAGCGTTTTCGTTTTCAAATGCACGATAAAACTGGAAAAACAGAAACCCAATGTTTGGAACCGGAAAGACAAATGTGAAGCGACATGAAGAAATAAAATAGGTGAGCAGAGAGCCGATATTATAGGCTTTTGATTCGTTGTATGTTGTCCCATCCAAACGAGTATTAAAGTTTCCAAACATTACTAAATATCACAAAAGACCAACTGAAGAAGAGAGATAGCACAGCCTCTACTACAATACTTTTCCTCTCTATGGAAGTAAAGAAGGATTTTCATAATGCTGGGGTTGTGCTCTCTCTCTTCATCGATGGGTGTCCATGGAAAAAATCATCAGCAACGCAAGGGATCTCACAACTGTGATGGAAAGCAATAAGCCATGGTGAAAGCAATGAGCCATGGAGATATATCAAATAATCACAAGCAAAAAAAACACAGATATAGCCGAGGAATTCTATGAATGTACTCGACGTACCAACATATTTATAGGATGAGAGAGAGGTTTCCTCTAATAAAAAAAGCCATAACCAGAACAGTGGAGTGACGTTCTGTCAAAATACTGA
>SNQJ01S0010915.1:185963-204863 GCA_010110895.2 Picea sitchensis
ACCTCGCGAAGTCGCGAAGTCCGATCTACTGATTGGAAAGAGGACATCCCGTTGAGAGTTTGTTGTGGGTGAAAAATACTCGATAGGGAATAAGAAGGATCGATCAAAGTTCTTCGGGCTGAGAGAAAGAGAAAGATATTGTGTTGACGTGGACCTTTCGACCTGTGGGTGAAGGGCGTCAACATCATTGTACGTTCCCTCTGGCTTTTGTCAATACCTCACAAGAGTGGTTGATTCTCCAAATGTCCTTGGCTAGCCTCAAGGTGGTCCATATGACCTCTCATTGGAGAATGATTGTCGATGCTAAGATCAGGCACACACAAATCCAAGCTTTCTTGATTAAGTTTCTAGTGTGAATTCCATGGCATCGTCCATTTTAGTCAGGGCTAAGAATAGGCTCGAAGGAGATACCAACTTCAACGTGTGGAAGCTCTGGATAACAAATATCTTGTAGGAGCATGATCTTGAGTAGTATGTGACCACAGTGTTGGGCGAACCCACAAATAATGTAGGAAGAGAGGCCTTCAGGAAGAGTCAAGCAAAGGCCAAGCGAATCATCTTTGAATGAGTAAAAGACAGTATAATTCCTGCAATGACTTTGTTAATGACTGCCAAGGACTATATGGACACATTGGTGAATCTGTATNATAATGTAGGAAGAGAGGCCTTCAGGAAGAGTCAAGCAAAGGCCAAGCGAATCATCTTTGAATGAGTAAAAGACAGTATAATTCCTGCAATGACTTTGTTAATGACTGCCAAGGACTATATGGACACATTGGTGAATCTGTATGAGAAAAATGATCCAAGCATGAAGAGGACATTTTGGCACAATATTAAGTATTTGAACATGGAAAAAGGTGAATCAGTGGCATCTTTATGTTCCAGGATAGCCTAGACCAAATATCAACTTTTGGACATAGGGGTGGTAGTGGACGATCATGATTTATTGTAGGCAATTTTTTACGGTCTTCCCTCTTCATGGGAGACATTCTTATCCATTATAAGTGGGAGAGATATTTATCCCATGTTTTAGACTTTATGGCATGATTTCCTCCAAGAGGAAACTCGCATAGCTACCAAGAGCAAAGCAATGAAAGAAGAGACTCAACTTTAGCATCAAGATTCAAGGGAAAGAAGAAAGGGACATTCCAGAAAGGCTCTTAGAGGAAGCCAAACACCAAAGGTACAATGAAATGAAAGAATATTGATACATATAAGATTAAATGCTTTAGTTGTAATAAGTTGGGTCATATTTCTAAAGATTGTTGGTTTAGAAAGAAATATCCAAGGAAAGGGAAACATCATGCCTCAACTACTGAGGATGATGAATCCAAAAGAAATAAAAAAAATCCTTCTAATGAGAAAGAAAATAGAAAATAATATTACTTGGTTTCTGCCCTTTTCAGTTCAGTTTTCATGGGGCCAAAAACATGGTTAGTATAAAGTGGTGCATCAAAGCACATGATAGGGTACAATGAGATCCTCTCATATTTTGAGACAAAATATTTTGCAGAGCATGTTGAGCTTGGGGATGAAAAATGTTACAAGATAGAGGGAGTAGGCTCTATCTCCTTTAGATTGGAATCTGGGGCTAGACTTCCTATTGATGAACTATTATATGTTCCATGGCTCAAGAAGAATCTACTATCAGTTGAAACCCTTGAGGAAAAGGGATATTGGGTGATCATCAAGGACATGAAGGCACTACTATGGGCTAAAGGTAGCCATTTAAATACAAAAGAACCCATTGGAACTCGCAGTGGAGGACTTTACATCATGTCAGTATAGTCAGTCTAGGCATTGGCTCATAATGTGACTACCTCCAACGAGTTGTGGCACAGAAGAATTGGACTTATTCATTACAAATCTCTTCCAGATATACACAACATGGTATGTGGCATGCCCTCTATTTCTCTTAGTAGAAATGAAATTGGTAAGGGATGCATTCTAGGTAAAAATATAAAGAAATAATTTCCTAGTAGTGACAATAGATCTCAGGGCATCTTAGATCTGGTTTATTCTAATGTATGTGGTCCGATGTCATTTTTATTGGCGATTACTCAATAAAATGTTGGATATATTTCCTTAAATCTAAAAGTGACACATTTGATAAATTCAAAGAGTATAAAGCCTTTATTGAAAAGAAGACATAGAAACACATCAGAATCCTTAGAACAGACAATGGAGGAGAGTTTTAATATCTCCAGTTTGAGGATTTATGCAATTCAACAGGAATCAAGAGACAATTGACAGTGCCATATAACCCTTAGCAAAATGGAGTTGTTGAGAGGAAAAACAAGACAATTTGTGAGCCAGTGAAAGCAATGATGTTTGAACAGGATCTGCCAAATTATTTATGGGTAGAAGCTACCTCCACTATCGTGTATATTCAGAACATGTGTCCACATGATACCTTAAAGGACAACAATCATAAATAGGTCTTCTCAGGGATCAAACCTTAAGTAAGGCATCTAAGGATATTTGGGTGTCGTGTGTATATTCATGTCCCTAAGGAAAAGAGGACAAAGATGGAACCCTCAGGCAAGAAAGGGGTTATTTTGGGGTAGAGTGATAACTCCAAGGCTTACAGGATTTATGTACTAGGTCAGAGGCAAATAGAGGTAAGAAGATATGTGAATTTCCATGAGGAAGTCTCATTTAAGAAATACAAAAAGCTTCAAAAGGAATCAAAAGCAGTTCATCCAGCTTCACCCTCTTCTAAAAATGAAGAGTCATATGATCAAAGGGAGGAACCTCGTGAAGGGATAAGTAATGACCCCCTAGAATCTTGTGAAGCATTAGAAAGAAATCTTGAAGAACCAGCCAAAAGGAAGCTAGGGTGGATTAAAGAAATAGTGTAGAAAGAAGAAAGGATAGTTTCTCCCAAAGGAAATTTCAGGGAAAGGAAGAGGCCTCATAGGTTTGGAGGCTATGTTGCATTGATGAGAAACATTTGTGATGTCAAGCCTTCCTTATTTGAAGAAGAAGATAAATTACAAGTATGGAAGGATGCCATGCTTTAGGAATATAGTTCTATTATAAAGAACAATGCTTGGGAAATTGTGTCGAGGCCAAAACACAAATAGGTGGTTTTTTCCAAATGGATCTATAAGATCAAACATGCAGTTGATGGAAGTGTGAAAAATTTCAAAGCAAGATTTGTAGCTAGAGACCTCACTCAGAAAGAAGGAATCGACTACAAAGAGAATTTTTCCCCTGTAACCAGGTATACCTCCATTCAAACTATTATTTATTTATCTCCCATTCTTGGTTGGAAGCTACATCAGATGGATGTAAAATCAACATTCTTGAATGGAAATATTGAACATGAGGTCTTTGTGGAAAAACCAGATGGTTTTGTACTGCATAACAAAGGCACTTATGTATGCAAGCTAAGGAAGGACTTGTATGGTCTTAAGTAGGCTCTGATATTTTGGTATGATAGGATTGATGGCTTTCTTAAAAGACTGGGCTTTCAAAAAAGTGACATTGATACAAATCTGTACTTCAAGGTAAGAGGTAACCAACTTGTTATGCTAATCCTGTATGTTGATGATCTCTTTGTAACAAGAGATGATGGGCTAATAGCTTGGTGTAAGAGGGAGTTAACCTCAGAATTCGATATGAAATACTTAGGCTTGATGCATTACTTCCTAGGAATGGAGGTATGGCAGAGACAAGGAGAGATATTTCTGGCACAAGGAAAATACACAGTGGATGTACTAAAGAGGTTTGACATTATGGATTGAAAATCTATGTCTACATGATCCACACTAGGCCAGATATACGTTATGCAGTGATTGCAATGAGTCAGTTCATGAATGAACTGAGACAACGATGTTTTGTGGCAACAAAGAACATATTAAGATATCTCAAAGGCACCATTACTTATGGTCTGAGGTATACATCCAGTGGTGGTTTATTTTTTCATGGGTATGGAAGTGATGATTGGACAGGAATCACAGTGGATTGGAAAAGTACTTCTAGAGACTACTTCAATTTAGGATTCGTTATGATCTCTTGGTCAATCTGGAAGCAGGGATCCCTTGCACAAATTATAAAAGAGGTTGAGTACATTGCAGAAGGTGATTCTAGCAAGGAAGCAGTATGGATCATAATATGGGTTTCCGGGTTGTTTGGTGACAAGCTCGAGACAACGGTGGTTCACCATGATAATTAAAGTTGCATAAAATTGATAGAGAACCTAGTATTTCACAACAGATCAAAACATATTGACATGAGGTACCACTACATCTGAGACTTGGTCTAGAGAAAAATTGTAAAGTTACAATACATAACCACGAGCAAGAAAGTAGCTAATATCCTAACCAAGCCTCTCACCTCGAGACAGTTTTTGCAGCTGAGAGGCAAGCTTGGTGTGGATGAGAATGACTCCCTTAGTGAGAGGGAGGGTTAAATTTAGCAGCATCGATAACCATTCTCCAATGAGAGGCCATGTGGACCACCCTAAGGCTAGCAAGGGAGATTTGGAGAATCAACCATTCTTGTGAGGTATGGACAAAATCACGGGAGAATGTATAACCTCTATGAGTCAAACCAAAAGTTAGGATGAACGAGATGTTATGTGATTCTAATGCAAAAGTCAGGGGGGAACACACAACCTCTGTGAGCATAGACAGTCTAGTGCAAAAGTAAGGGGGGAACGTACAACCTCTGTGAGAATAGACAGACTAGTGAAAAAGTCAAGTGGAATGTACAACCTCTGCGAGCCTAGTCAAACCTTGCGAGCCATGACCAAAAGTCAAGGAATCTAGAAAAATTTAGGTTGAGTATAAAATTGCTATCAGCTAGAAACAAACGATACTCCTAATATTGAAAATGATATAAATGTATTGATATAGTGTGTGGCACGTGTAACATTATCCACCATGAAGAGAATTTTAAATTCCCTTGTAAAGAGTTGAGTTGCAACTGAAGTATTAAGTCTAGTTCTATTTTTGAACTGAAGTTTAATGATGAGTTGCAACTGAAGTATCAAGTCTAGTTCTATTTTCGAACTAAAGTGTAATGTTGAGTTGTAACTGAAGTCTTAAGTCTAGTTCTATTTTCAAACTAAAGTGTAATGTTGAGTTGTAACTGAAGTCTCAAGTCTAGTTCTATTTTTGAACTAAAGTATACCAGTCTCAATTCTAGTTATATTTTCGAACTAAAGTGTAATGATGAGTTGTAATTCAAGTCTCAAGTCTAGTTCTATTTTTTAACTAAATTATACCAGTATCAAGTGTAGTTCTAAGTTAGAACTAAAGTATGAAGCTCAGTTATGATTAAAGAATGCAAACAAGTTACTATTTCGAGCCTCTCCTCTTCTCCTCTTTAACCTGTATAAGAAGAGGTTGAACCCTCTCTTCAACACATATTTTGATATACAGGTTAAGGGTGAAGCAATATAGGTGCATATCAATAATAAAGAAGAATCATACCAAAGAATCATATTAGTGTTGTATATCAACAATATAGGCTGCATATCAGAGGCGTATATAAACAACACATTAGTGTTGTATATCAACAATAGAGGCAGCATATGATAGGTGTATTTTAGCAAGGTATCTTAGGTCTTTGTCAAGTGAAAGTCATCTTGGAAATCTCTTTAAGAGAAGAACATTCGTGGTGAATATTTGTAAGTGATATTACATTTTTAATGCAATAAAGAAATATCGTTTTTTTAGGTTTTTCTCCCTATATAGGGTTTCCCCACGGTATATGTGTTGTTGATGTGCATGCTTAATTATCTACATAGTTATTGCTATTCGGTTATGATTTGGTGTTCTTGAAGTGTATTAAGCTAGAATCAAAGTGTTGAATAAAATAAATGAATTAATTCACATAAGAAATCAATCTCATAATCTAACAGCATAAACACAAATTTAAAGTAGATGTAAGTATAGATAAATATAAAGCTAGGTTGGTTACAAAAGGGTATTCACAGAAATACAAAATTGATTATGAGGATACATTTGCTCCTGTATCTAAGCTCAATACAATTAGATTAATGATCTCTTTATCTACAAAACATAATTGGAAACTTTATCAATTATATGTTAAGTTTGATTTTTTAAATGGGGAACTAAAAGAAGAAGTATATCTCATATTGACAAAAGGATTTGTAAATAAATGTTAAGAACATCTAGTGTTTAAATTAAAGAAATATTCTTATGGACTAAAACATGCACCAAGGTCATGGTATGAAAATATTTACTCTTTCTTTCTTTAGAAAGGTTTTGTGAAAATTAAGGGTGATGTTAAGAAGCCAAAACTTGCATACAGAAACACCAGCAAGATTCAGAGAACAATATACAAAATCCATACTTATTATATCAAAACCCTTGGGGTACGACAACACCATACAATGAATCCTATTATGGAAGGGATCCTCTGTTGTTCACTTACCTCTTCGAGGGGGCTTCCTCCTATCGAGCTTCAGCTCCAAATACAATACTTCTCTTCCTATCCCATTACATTACTTTAACCCATTCATATAGTTCTTCCATCACCTAAGAACGTTCAAGAGGAGGAATCTTCTAGAAGTAGAACCTTCTAAGAAACCCTCTTACATTTATTATATACAAACACTCATTTATTATATCTATCTACCATAGTGGGACTTATTTAATATTATAGTCGACCTAGTCCACCTTACATTCAATGGCCTCCACTACCTCTAGAGCTACCTAACATTACATCCCCCTTATGAAAGTGTTGTCCCCAACACTTGTTATGAGGGTATAAAACCATATAACAGGGTCCCATGGATAAGTGGGGACCATAGTGTTGAAGTATACTAGAGATCCATGGTCCCATGTAGAAAGGAAAGCCACCATGTTGAAGTAGTACAACCACCATTGAAGCTAGGGTCCCATGTCCAAGTGCTCATGTGAATGTCCCGTGGAATATTTTGGAACCCACTAACAAACCAAAAATGATGCTCCAAATCCTAACCCCTTTTATGTGGATCCAAATAAGAAGATCCATCCAAATAGTGGAAAATGGTCGAAGGAATAATACCACTGCAGAATATGCAGGATGTACATTGGTAATCATAACTAGATCCTAATGTGTGACATTGATGTTCTCTACAAAAGGTGGAGTAGAGTCATCAAATAAAATATGGAAGTGGTTTTCATCCCAGAAATGACAACTATCCATATACCAATCATCGCAATCGGCATCAAAATCATACCAAACATATACTTCTTGATTATATTCATCCCTCATGTCTTCCATAAGATATCTCTCATCGATGATATCTAATGAATCTTGAATACTACGAAAACTATCATCGAGACCATCTGTAACGTCATGCAATGTGTCATACAATTGGGCTTTTAATGATTCAATTATATGTAGAATTTATTCAAGGGTTTCAGATGAAATAGCCTTTGGAAACACCACATAAAATATACCAAAAGAAATCTCTTAAAATAATTTATTCAATGGCATTGATATGGTAACAATCTGAGAACCCTATGAAAATTTATGAACTGTGTAGTCCCACTGTCGTCACAAAAAACCCCCCAAAATAGATGATTTTAAATCAATGATATATTGACTTCCATAGCTCTCATTTATACGACTTTTTTTTTTTTTTAATTAATTTTGAGAGGAGCTCAGATATGCTATTTGTTTTGAAAAATTCAGCCTCATATTCTACACAAATGATAAAAATCATGCAGATTGTAGATTTTAAAATGCAAAGAACTTGACTTCTCGAACTCCATTTAAGACGATTTTTTTTTTTAACTTGGGTATTTTTTTTTTTTAAATAAAAATATTTTCCCACACTTCCAACCAAGGAAAGTTCTTTGAAACCACTTGTTAATAATCCAAAACTTTCTTATAGAAACACCACAAAGATTCAAAGAAAAATATAGGAAAAACACACTTTATTATATGAAAACCCTTGAGATAGGGTAACACCATATATTAATCCTTAAGGAAGGATAACACTCCTCAAGCGATGTTTGATACATTCACAATATTATTCATTATTCTTCATTACTTTTCTTACACTTCTTTATATAGCTCTCTCTATCTCCTAGGAACCTTCTCGTGAACATTCTCACATTTATTACATCTAACTACTATAGTGGACCTTTATTAATATAATGGACTTAGTCCACCTTACATTGAATTACCACATTCTCATATATTAAGTCAATTCCACTAATAATTCATAACCACATTCCCATTGGGTACCTCCCTAGGTACCCCATATTACCTCCCTAGGTATATTATAGGTGATCATAATATCTATATCAAGTGAGGTCAAAATGGACATGTTTCCTTGATTTCCTTATATGTTGATGATCTCATTGTGATTGGGAATGCATCTCAGTTGATTGTTGAAACAAAAACACAATTGTCATGGGTTTTTGAAATGAAATACCTTGGATAATTGCATTATTTTTTAGGCCTAAAAATATGGAGAAGTTGGTGAGACACTAGTTACACAGAGAAAATATAAAAGGGAGCTTCTTAACAGGTTCAATATGAGTCTCTGTAAAGAAGTATCAACTCCTTTAGAACATAATTCCAAACTCTGTACTGATGATGGAACAATAGAGGTATATGGTACATTGTATCGCCAATTACTAGGAATTCTAAACTATCTCACCACAACTAGGCTAGACATATCCTACTCAGTTGGCATCTTGAGTCAATTCACGACCTAACTGCATACAATTCACTAGTCAAGCAACAAGGGTACCTAGATATTTGAAAGGAACCAGTAATTTTGGTATTCTGGTTGAGATTGGGAAGGCAATCTTAATGAGAGAAAGTCACCTACAGGTTATGCATTTAGAATTGGATCGGGGGTAATATCGTGGAGTAGTAAGAATCCGCCTACAATATCTTTATCATCAACTCAAGATGAATACAAATCCTTGTGCAGTACTGCTTGTGAATGAGTCTCGATGAGGCAAATTCTTGAGGAAATAGGAGAAGAACAAACGACTCCAACGATTATCAAGTGCAATAGTCAAAGCTCCATCAAAATTGCTAATAATCCATTGTACCATTCCACATCCAAGACTCATTATCATTTTGTTAGGGAAAATATGCAGTCAAGAGAGAAAGAATATGAGTTATTTAGATGTAAAATAGGTGTGTTTGAAAATAAACTTCTAAGTTGTGTGTGTTTGTAGAATTGTTTTCTTGGCTTCTTGTTTCTCATTGTTTAAGTCTAGTTGAGATTGAGTCTTGATTGTGTCTTTATTTGGTTCTCTAATCCTATTTTGTACGAATTATTAACCACATTGTAAAACTATATATGTACCTCATTTTGGTGAATGCAAAGAGGTGAATATTGAGTACAATCTCATAGTCTCTAGGTAGAGCATAGTCTCTCCTTAGAGATGAAACTCATTATTGTTTCATATCAATAATTTCATTGTTGGAACCATTGTTGTGCCCCATGAAAATAATAAAAGAAATGGCAATCTTACCCAATTAACTATAAATTTGATACTTCTTGATTTGGATCACTTCTTTTACTCCATTCAGGTTATCCATGTATCTTCCATCCCGGATAACATTAAATAATGGAAAGTGTTCAAAGATATGGAATAAATCAAAAGGTTCATGACTTTAATTGATGAATTTTTGAATTTGAACATATATTCAAATAAGGAAGAAGATGGAATGGAGCTAGAAACTGATGATTCAATAAATCAAACATTCCAATCATGGCATGTAATGGTTGGAGGATAAAGAGTTGTACACTACTAGCCAATTTTTTCCCCAAGAAGTAGTCTAAAGAATCAATAAAAGTTATCACATTATCATTATAGGATATAATTAAATTCTTATATATATTCAACCATTTCCTTCTTCATTTGCTCTTAGTGACAATGCATACATCACCATTAGTGCCACACCTATAGATTTTATTCTACAGAGAGATCATGTCGTATTATTAAGGGTGAATGCTCCTTTGCTACATCAATTCATCAGCTTTCTTATCCATGCACTTCATCCCCTGTTAATTGAATTTTGTTTTCATAATATTGAATGCAATTTTTATTTTTTTATCTACATACACCAATTATATTAATATTGCAAGGCATATAGAAATCCCCCAACTTCATCATCAGTGGTAAGTACTCCTATTTCTCTTGGATGTATTTTTTTTTATCTACATACACCAATTATATTAATATTGCAAGGGATATAAAATTCCCACAACTTCATCATCATTAGTAAGTACTCCTATTTCTCATATATTTATGATAAAAATGATAATGACAATAATTTCATTTAATTGACTGAAGAGATTTCTTAAACCTTCACTTAATATACTATTTTGGTTTTTACACCCAAATACTAGAGTTTGCATATGAGTATGTTTCATTATCCATGTATATTCAAAAATCTAGTATTCCCATAATCACAATAAAGTCTTTATAGCTCATTATAATGTTGCATCTTATCTTGCAAATCAGCATAAATTCAACCATAGCATGTTCCATTATCCATATATATTTACAAACCTAGTATTCCCATAATCACAAGAAAGTCTATATAGCTCATTATAATGTTGCAACTTAGCTTCTAAAATGATAATACTGATGTGTTACCAAAAAATTGAACAATATTAGCTATAAAGAACACTAACAATTCATGAGAGACGGACTTTACTAAATTCCATTCTTGAAGACTCTCACACGTCCTACTATTCGTTTATGCCTCACGAAATTTTTATTTGATAGGTACGGTTCTAATCAATATTTAAAAAGAAGGAAAGAAACGGCACTATAAATGTGTATTGTAGTTAAAATAAGAAAAAGAAACCTAAACCATCGTGAGATTTTCAATTAAGAGGTAACTTTCTCACCAAAATCCAGTCCTGACTGCAGCGCCCAACTTTATGTGCAAACACATGAAGGGTGTGAATAAAACTTAAATCCAATGACAAAGCGCAGTGGCTAATAATTGTACTCCCTCACTTGTATACAAGCAGAACCACTAGCCTTGTGTATCCCAAGGAGCGAAGAAGGCATATCGATATGCAGGTATGGGGAAAAGCCATCCATGGTGGAAAAACTTAAATCCAATGACAAAGCGGAGGGGCTAATAATTGTACTTCCTCACTTGTATACAAGCAGAACCACTAGCCTTGTGTATCCCAAGGAGCGAAGAAGGCATATCGATATGCGGGTATGTGGAAAAGCCATCCATGGTGGAAAAACGTGACACGTTTTCGCATCTTTATCATAGAAGACCTAGAGCTCTGAACGCATATTCTGGTATTCTTATTGCAATTGGCGGACACGATTTTACATGGGAATGGATTCTCTAGAAGCAAGACGGCGGAGACCATAGCAGAGATCGAAGAGACGATTCCAATGGTATCAAAAAGTATGAAGTGTAGACCATGGCAATATCTACGGCGGTTTTGTAACTTTCCGATTAATGGACCTTTAGATATAAATAATCCTTTATTTGCTTTTGGATGCTACCTGTAATGCCGACGCCTTGGCTCAAATTTCCAGAAATAGCTATGGATTATATCGTGTCGTGTTACGAAAAATGGATATGAATGAATCTCCAACGCATGGTGACATATTTTTCTCGAAAGCAGTGGAGTGAAAGATGGGGCTCAGTATTTTGACAGAACGTCACTCCACTGTTCTGGTTATGGCTTTTTTTATTAGAGGAAACCTCTCTCTCATCCTATAAATATGTTGGTACGTCGAGTACATTCATAGAATTCCTCGGCTATATCTGTGTTTTTTTTGCTTGTGATTATTTGATATATCTCCATGGCTCATTGCTTTCACCATGGCTTATTGCTTTCCATCACAGTTGTGAGATCCCTTGCGTTGCTGATGATTTTTTCCATGGACACCCATCGATGAAGAGAGAGAGCACAACCCCAGCATTATGAAAATCCTTCTTTACTTCCATAGAGAGGAAAAGTATTGTAGTAGAGGCTGTGCTATCTCTCTTCTTCAGTTGGTCTTTTGTGATATTTAGTAATGTTTGGAAACTTTAATACTCGTTTGGATGGGACAACATACAACGAATCAAAAGCCTATAATATCGGCTCTCTGCTCACCTATTTTATTTCTTCATGTCGCTTCACATTTGTCTTTCCGGTTCCAAACATTGGGTTTCTGTTTTTCCAGTTTTATCGTGCATTTGAAAACGAAAACGCTTGCAGGTTTTTCAGAAGAAAGTTGTTTATCAGACTCTATGGAAGCCAGTGGCGTGTAGCTTCGAGCGGAGAGCATTTATTTTTCTGATTACTAGCTTTAGATGTGAGGTGGAAGATGTAACTTGGGATGCAGCATAAAATGTGCTTTAAATAATCAGCTGTTTTTTTTATCTTGGAGTTATCACTGCTATTTACTTTCTTTCCGTTTCAGCGTCCACTTCTCCTAATGTTTTCAGTTCTTTCCTTTTCTAGTTATTTTAAACAAAGAGTCGGATATTAGATTGTGCAGGCTTTCCTCTCTCTTGATTCCTATTGGTAGCTTCTACGAATAGGAATATACATGAAAATGTAGAGTTGAAAGTAAATCAGAGTACACTATTGTTTGCCCGATATATTTCAAGTGATATCGAAGGCAATGGATCGGTTTCAGCATTAAATACCAGTATATGAAAGGATATACAATGTAGAATCTAAAATGCTTCAGATCCCATAGTGTATATTGTAGGATATATTTAGTACATAGTATTGTTTGTGCGTAGTATTTGAAGTGATATCGAAGGCAATGGATCCGTTTAAGCATTAAATACCAATATATGATAGGATATACAACGTAGAATCTAAAAGGCCTCAGACCCTAAAATGCCTCAGATCCTATACTGTATATTGCAGCATATATTCAGTCCTTTGTATTGTTTGTGCGAAGTATTTGAAGTGATATTGAAGGGAATGGATCAGTTTCAGCATTAAATACCAATATAGAATAGGATATACAACGTAGAATCTAAAATGTTTCAGATCCTATACTGTATATTGAAGCATATAGACAGTACTTAGTATTGTTTGTACATACTATTTGAAGTGATATCGAAGGAAATGGATCAGTTTCAGCATTAAATACTAATATATGATAGGATATACAACGTAGAATCTAAAATGCTGCAGATCCTATACTGTATATTGCAGCATATTTTCAGTCCTTGGCTTTTAGAGATGCCGGTATAAAAGGTAAAATTGAAGATTGATCACCCATACGAAAAATGAAACGGAACATTAAGATATGTTGATTGTCCTTCGCCTGCATATTGACATGCCCGAAGAAGTTTCTTAAAACCACCTCCAAAGCATGGCGTACTGCATAGCAATATGCCTTTTACATGGTGTACAGCATATCAATGTCTTTCTTGGTACGGCCTTATGTGTTGAGCCATAAACGTTGTATAGGGAAAATATATGTGTTGGGTGACAGACTGTTTATAAAAAAATTCAATATATTATATAAAGTTATTTGAAATGATGTTGGTATCAAATATGTATTAGACTGATAAACATTGTATATGCCAAATATATGTGTTCAGTGATAGACTGTTTATAAAAAATTTCAATATATTATATAAAGTTATATGAAATGATGTTGGTGTGGTTGCATATTGTTATATAAAGTTATTTGAAATGATGTTGGTGTGGTTGCAGATTGTTCATGCAAGCAATGCAGAAAATACTGTAACAAATTGAAATATAGCTCCTATACTTATGCTTTGGTCACAAAAGGCGAGTGACTAAAACATTATGAGAAGTGCAAGGTCGCATTACCGACCTCCTAAAGAAAAGGATATTTCCCATAAGGTTAAATGACGGGAGAATATTTTTTTAAATAAAAAATGTTTATAGTGCAGAAAATACTGTCACAAAATGAAATATAGCTCCTATACTTATACTTTACTTTGGTGGGCCTTTTCCTTTCCTTCATCTCTGACTGGATCTGAGCACTTCCCTTCCTTCTGGTCTTGATCGGCTTCACATCTCTCATTCTCTTCAGGATCTGATACTTTTCTTTGGTCACACATAAGATGAGTGACTAAAACATTACTATCTACTATTTTTAAAGCCCATTGAGAACTGCAAGTTCACATTACTAACCTCCAAAAGAAAAGGATATGGCCCATAAGGTTAAATGAGAATATTTTTTTAAATAAAAATACGTTTATAACCTCCATATTTACTATTTTTAAAGCCCATTGAGAACTGCAAGTTCTCATTACTAACCTCCAAAAGAAAAGGATATGTCCCAGAAGGTTAAATGAGAATATATTTTTTTAATAAAAATACGTTTATAACCTCCAAAAGAAAAGGATATGGCCGATAAAGTTAAATGATAATATTTTTTTAAATAAAAATACGTTTATAGTCGTAGTGAGGAGAATAATGTTTTTTTTTTTTTTAATTTTAATGTTTTTTTTTATAATTTTAAGTTAATGTTAATATATTCTTAATATTGAGGAGAAACTTATGATTTAGTTAAGTTAATATTAATATATTTTAATATTGAGGAGAAATTTATGATTTAGCAAAGATAGGGATGTCTAAAAATAAAAGCACAAGTGAGGAGACATGCCATCTACTCATTTATCAAATATATGAATGAAAGAATTCAAAAAATGTTTA
This sequence comes from Picea sitchensis, assembly GCA_010110895.2. Classification (NCBI taxonomy): domain Eukaryota; kingdom Viridiplantae; phylum Streptophyta; class Pinopsida; order Pinales; family Pinaceae; genus Picea; species Picea sitchensis. The sequence goes on from SNQJ01S0010915.1 coordinate 200,581, forward strand.
GAGTGATCAAATATATAAATGAAAGAATTCAAAAAATGTTTAGAGTGATAGTCATTAGAATAATGACTTTCATTACAAATTTTAAGTTAATGTTGATATATTATAACAGAAATAATGTATATGAAAGATTTAAATTTAAGTTATTGTTGATATATTATAATAAGGATAATGTATATGAAAGATTTAAAAAAATGTTTAGAGTATTAATCAAGAGAATAACGGTTTTCATTACAAATTTTAAGTTAATGTTGATATATTGATTGAAAATTTATGATTTATTAAAGATAAAAATGTCCAAAAAAACAATTAGATGATCCCACTTTTTGAGATCATCTACTCTGTTAACCTTATTAGAATGTAATTCATTATAATGTGTTATATATATATATATATGAAAAACTTAAATCCAAGTGAAAAGAGTGAAAAACCTGTATCTCTATGAGATCTTCAATTTATTGTGTCTATAATATTAAGAAAGAATATTACAGATATGATTAAAAAATCTCCCTCATATTATTAAGAAATAATATTCCTTTATTTCATTTATAAAGTTAAAAAAGAAAATACAGAAAAGAGGTTAAAAAAGAAAAAACTGAAAAGAGATCAAGAATGTAATTGCCTTGGTTTTGTTTATCTCCCTCATATTTTTCATGTTTACGTTGTTTCCATTGCATTACTTAGATTAATGAAAGTATAGAAAAGGTAGGAAAAGCCTTCTGCAGAGGAAGTTTCTCATTCTTTCTTTCTTTTCTTTGGTCCGTTGATGAAATGGGCAGGGAAAGCTTCCTGTTTCCAAACTGATCGATCAATATCATTGATATGCATATGTTAATATGCATAATTGTACCTGGTGAATGGACTAATGTTGTATAATTGTACCTGGTGAATGGACTAATGTTGTTGGAGACCAGCAACAAGTTCAATCTTTCCACAGAACTGAAGAACTCAGATTGTTCGTAGAGATTCTCATTTTCATTTAAAAAGAAATTCAAAATTATTATTAAAAAGAAATTACACATATGTCATCATATATAATTATATGTATATCACTTTGTATTAATGATAAGAGAAAAGCATAAATGTAATAATAATGAAATAAATGGATAGTGATAATGAGAGAACACATGTCATTTTTATTTTTTTTCTTAATTTTTTATATAAAAGGTATTAGATACTTGTAACCAAGTTTATTGAAATGCAATAATAATAAAATAAATGGATAGTAATAATGAGAGAACACATGTCATTTTTACATTTTTTTCTTAATTTTTTACATAAAAGGTACTAGGTAATTATAACCATGTTTATTGATTATGTAATTAATTTCAAATATTGAAATACTTGAAGGCAACAATAAAACTTGGAATATATCAACCAATGAAAAATGAGAAAAACAAATATTTTTATTATATCAAAAAATATATATTTGTTGTATTAAGTTAAACATTACACTATATATAAATTTAAAATACAAAGCAAATTAATATCAAATCAATAACAAACTCAGACTAATAAAAAATGGTTTATTCTAATTATTTCTTAAAATTTTCGTTTGCTCATAATATGTAGGAAGGGTTAATTTTTATATACATTAAAGGTTTGAGTTATACTATTTATTCTCAAAATTCTTATCTATATTAGGTTGAAACGCGGTTTTTTTTTTTCTCACATAATGTTTTGATAAACCTTTTGCTATTGAATCATTGGTTAATCATAGAATTACCATATATGTTATTAAAAATATACTTATATTTTATATGATGTTTAAATTTTATATAATGTTTAAATTTTTGGTTTAAATTTTATTTTGGAATACATTTTAATTTCAATATAATTTTTTCTATTTTATTATGTTATGTTAGATACTCTTAGTAAAAAATAAAAAAATTGCTCAATTAAAATAGAAAATAATAATAATAATGTATCACAAAAAACTTATGTTGATAAGATACATATGAGATTTCGTATGTATATTGTGAAACGGGTAAATATCCCTTTATCTTTCCATTGTAAGATTTCTTCAAGTTTATGTCATGGTTTAAGGAAGAAAATGATTATTTGTATTGTGTATCTTATGATAATACAGTAGGAAAGTTGATGTTGTGATGAAATTTTCAAGACAAGATATTTCAAGGATGGTTGGTGTTGTCAATGGGAACATGGAAAATATAGAGCATTGGAAATGGGTGCTTCAATATGTTAAAGGCACAAGTATCACCTACAATGGTTGCGGTGATTTAGTCTATGGTTATGGTTCAGTAGACTTGGAAAATAAGATATATAACTCAAGTTATCTCTTTCAAGAATGAAAGGATCTATTGAGAAAGCCTCGACAAGCACATGATAAGGTGTTTTATGGTGATAGAAGCGTTTTTCATTTGACTAATTGTCCAACATACAATGGGTGGTATTTCTTATAAGTATGTAACATTTCCAAGGTAGATGTATATATATGAATCCCTAGACATGTATCAGATTGTATGCATGATTGTAATCCTATCTTGAATCATAAAATTAATGATGCCTTTCCCACTGGATGTTTCCTTGACACATTGTTAGGGTTTTACCATGTAAATCTCATGTGTTATCTTAGTTATTGATTTATTTTTATTGTTGTTTTTATTGCATTTATAATTTTATTTGGATTGGATCATTATATTATTTGTCATCTATCTCACTACTTTTTGGGTGGAAAAATTCGAGGAATCATCTTGCATGGCCATGTCAGCGGTTGGTCCAAATTTTGGAAATTTCGATCCAAAAAACAATGAGAAATATTTCAGAGCCATTTTGAGGCATAAAACAACCTTTTTTTTGTCGAAACCTTATTACAAATGAATATTCTAAATTATACACTTTGATAGACATGTGGGGCCATCCATGTAGTGGATTTTCTAAGAACATTCTAGAAGTTACAAAACCTTATTACAATTGAAGATTGAGGAAGTCAAAAACCTATCCGTAGATGTCTATGAGGCTATGTTAAATAGTTAGGCATTAAGAGGAGAGAGGATTCCATTCTTTTGCATTGGATCTTGTTCCATAGCTGAGAAACACATTTGAGAGTGGTATTATATGATCATAAGGGAGGAGGATATATTTTGTAGTAGGCATACAAACCACGTGTCAAAGTTAACTCGAGAGAGAGTGTCTCTTTCTTTGTACTTGCATAATTTATTTACTAGATAAAAGAGAGGAGAACAACCTCACCTTCATGTTTTCTCCTATATTGTGTTTCCCAACTCATGTATTATGTTTATATGTGGATGGTGCGAATGTGTTTACTATTTTCTATTTTTTTTTTGTTTTATCTATTTTATTAGTAACTAAATATTCTTGACATCTAAAGGAAATTAACCTTAATAGTAAATATTTCATATTGTACTAGATATGTTGTAACAAAATGTTCTAGTGGAATATCGACAGGAGTTTACAAATCATAGTTCTATTCAATATCTTAAATACCAACAATTTTCTAGAAGAATCTTGACAGAGAATCTAACTCTCATGTGAGAATCTTAGTAGAAAATAACCCTCATACAAGAATCTAGCAAGTGAATCTAAAATCTTAGTGGAAAATGTCTTGCAAGATTTTCAAGCAAGAATGTTGGTGAAGAATCTCACGAAGAATACGAGTCTAGAATCTAATCTCTGAGTTTTAAAATGATTGTTCAATTTCAATGTGTTTTCCTAGAACATAAAATTTTAATTGAGAAAATCTTTTATCCATAAAATCTCTCACCCAAGAAATTTTTAAACCAAGGTAAAATCTTGAACAAGGTATTGTCAAGAGTAGCTAATAGATTATAAATACTTATCGGATTTTTTCCTTGTTCCAAAAATTGTTATCCATTTTTACAGTTTCACTTACAAACAAGGGGAGTTGCAAAGAAGCAAGCCCCTGCCTTGACTGATAGTTTAAATCTCTCAAAAGATTAAAGATTTTGACATCACATTGTTGCATTCTTATCCTGCATGTGTCAGAGACACCCTATGATAACCCTAGAAATTATGTTTCATTTATAGAGTGCCTTTGAATGTCTACCTACCAGGTCGAAGATGAGATCAACATTTTGGCGAGGGATTTCATTAGAAGGTTTCACAGCCAAATGCTTCTATAGAAACAAAATTCTTGCTAACAATCAGGGATGATTTTAAGGATGGAAATTTATTTTAAAATGTAGAAACCTTGGCGAATCTTACTAATCCTTCATATGCCAACTATAAATGTTTGGCGATATTTTTGTAAAAATATTCAAATTTCTAAGGATTTTATATAGTTT
>SNQJ01S0010915.1:214727-228716 GCA_010110895.2 Picea sitchensis
TGATTACTTCATCCTTCCTAAGATAAACCATCCACCTACTTTCCTTTACAAGGAAGTGGGAGGCACACTTCTTCCCCAGGAGGAAGTACAACCCCACCTAGCCCCCCTCACAGGTTAGGGACACACAAAAATCACACCATGGTCGGAAGGAACCCTCTTTAGGGGTCAAGCACACAAAACATTCCTACCATGATGGGAATTAATCCTCCCCCACCACCGCAAATTCCATACTTGGCTTCCCTCAACATACCGGATCTGACTAAGCTCACCAATGATCCTATATTGCATGACCCCACATGGCCTACAATGCCTACCAAACTACCTTTAGACATTCCAATGTTTGAAGGAAAAGTGGGAGACGACCCGACCAACCATATCATGATTTTCCACTTATGGTGCTCTTCAAACAACATCATGGATGACTCTGTCCAATTGAGATTATTTCAACACACACTCACTATACCATCAACCAAGTGGTATGTAGAGGAAATATTTGGGTCCCATGTGACCCTTGAATCTTTGGACAAAACATTTTTGACCTTCTTTCAACTACTAATCTATCATGACAATGGTCTCGAGCTACTGTCATATTTTAAACAAGCCTCTACTACACACATCGCTGACCACATTCATGAATGGAATCGGCGACGTAGTCTATGAAAAGAAAAATACACCAAGCAACAATGCCTCAATTGGTTTCTCAAATCACTTGTTTCCCTCCTTGCCAAAGATGTGGCCGCCACCTTCCCCCAGTCTGAAGAAGAATCCATCAGCAAGGCTCAATATTTCGAACTCATTTACTCACAGTCAGGGTACTTATATACGGTACTACCTAACACCCCGAAACCCATGCCATTCAGCCAGGACAAACCTGGGACGTCTCACTCCATGGATGGATTGATCGGTACCACTACACACCATAATCCACACTTCCAACAACCACCTATGTATGGAACACCTCAATATCCTTCGGTATATGGAGGAAACCCTTATTATCCCGCTCCCATTTATCAACAACCATACCTTCTTTCCCCCCTTCCACCCATGAGTGGACCCCCGCCGACACCTATGACGCGTCTCTCTCTTCAACCTAGTTCTGGAAACACCTCCACCTCTGCTTACACCCTAAGCACTAGTGAAAGCACCTATGTACCTTACGAATCATTGCCACAACATAATTTGTACTTCCCATTTCCTGGTCCTCCCCATCACATTGCTTCTGCACAAGGCCAACCACATGTTGGCATTAACTTTGTTCAACCCTCTCGTGTTCAACAAGTCCACAATTTTGAAGAGCTGAATACGGAAAATATGACCCATCAGTCGAATAATTCCAAAAAGAAAGGAAAAAACTGAAACAATAATAACCCTGGACCAGGAGGGAACCAAAACCACCCCCAACATAACCAATTGGCCAGGGGAAACCAGAATCAGGGGAACCAGAACCCCCAAGGGGGAAATATCAACAAACGCCAAGGGAAGAATACCAACAATCTTCGGAAAAAATTCCCTTGTCCCCTTTACGGTGAGTATGGCCATTATACTCACCATTTCCCTCAAATTTCTGACTTTAAAAGGATGAAAGAATCTAGAAATGGACCACGTCCCCTAGTATCACCTTCTCCCCAGCAGGCTCCACAACAATATGCACAACAACCCCCCCCAGCTTTTTTACAAAAATCCATACCACACGAAGGGGTAATGAACACCCAACAAGAGATGCATCCGAACCCACCACATATGGGACAGTATGCAAACCCAGGCACTCCTACATATCGCACTATCCTCCTCACTAGTGAGGAATAAGTCCTTCTACAAATGCGCATTCGTCAATAGAATGCACCCCTTGACTCCGCTCCCACTACCTCGGAAGCATCCCCAGTCATAACTAGCCCACCTTTGATGATTTATTTCTCTAATACTGAACCACCCCTTCATATTCCTTGCATCCCACTACGATGAAATGTCAACAACCCTCAGGCTAGGGTGGCACACAATTACAGTCTGTTCAATGACTTGGCACAATCTCCTACTGCAATCTCAGTTTTAGAAGTCCTTCAAACCTGTCCTACCCAATGGAAGTCGTTACTTTCCTCCCTGGGGGAAGTTGACCCTGTTAATACTCACCTCATCACCTTTGATCTTGATAGTGGGGAGCCTCGTCTCTCCACTCTGGTCTCTTTCCAAATACCGGTTAAAATCCGGAACATTACAGTTCATCGCTGCATCATTGATGAACTTGCATCCACATGCATCATGTCCAAAATGGTATGGCCAAAACTGGGTTCCCCCAAGCTCATCTCATGAACCATCACTCTGAGAGTTTATGATGGATGACCATCCTCTCCTGAAGGGCTCTTTCAAAATGTCCTCGTTGAACTCGGGGGAAAAACTATCCTCATTGAAATTGAAGTTATCGACGCTCGGCTCGATTACAAAATTTTTTTTAGGCATAGCTACATGTATATGATGAAGTTTATGGCCTCTTTCATGTTTCGCACAATGATGTTCCCCCACGATGGGAAAATCGTCACTATTGACCAAGTGTCACATTATGAGACCAACCCTTCCTCCAACATCGATAACATCTTACCTTTGGTCCAAAATAATCCCGATGCCTACCCACTCATTGATATGTGTCCCAGAATGTTCAAAGACTCATCTGTGTTAGATAGATACCATGGAGCACCATTTCTCATCCATACCTTAGCACAAGTACATGCCATCTCATCCAATGGAATGAAAACTGCAGATACCCTTCCCCCCACAGAGGCTTCCTTACTATATGACGTCCCACTCATTGCAGAGCTCCTTCCTCAAGAATTCCTTGAGCACTCTTCAGTCCCACCTATTTCTAACTTTACCCTCCCCCATGGTAACATCCTAGTTTGGGAGACAGTCCCCCAAGCCATTACCCAAATCCCCTTCTTTTACCCCCCACCGGGCGTACAAGATTTCCAAGTAGCCGCAATGCTTACCCTCCCCAATATGGTGATGGAAATTCTAGTATGGTATCTACATCCACCTGCAATGGTCCCTCAACCATCCCTCCCTCCCCAAATAGAAGGAATCCCGATGCAAATTCCACTACTTACTCCAACCACACCGTCCTCACCCCCACTCGCTAACACAAATACTATAGTTGGGGGAAGAAGGAAGAAGAAATATCCCACTGCTACACTTCCCCCATGAGTTCAGCCTCCTTGCACACTATGCGATAAATACGGACACCCCACTAATAAATTCTTATCCCTCCCCTAGATACCTAATTTAATTCAACTGCCTCGGGCAACGACACCACTGGTCGCTTCCTCTAGTTCACCTAGTACTACTGCCACTACATCCCCTACTATAGGTAGAAAAGGTCTGCAAACCGAATTCACCCATTCCATCTGTTCAGAGTATGGCCATTGCACCCACCATTTCCCGATGATACCTCAGTTTCAACAGAAACTAACATCCGTACGTCAACATTTCCAGCAAGAACCCGTCCCATCTACATCATATCCAACACAAGTCACTGACATCCACTATGTCATGACCTCTGTGAATGAATGGGTGCAATGCCCTTTCTCTCTCTATGACTCACTAGCACATTTCACCTACCAGTGTCCCACGATTATTGAATATAGGCGTCGTCAAATGGCCCTTATTCAAACTCCTCCCATCACCTCACCACTAGCGATGCCGGTAGTTCCCTCTACTCCCTCTCCGGATATTTTTTATATCTTCTCACCTAAGGTTGAGGCACTTCCCACTCCTCCATGGTTCATAGATAGACTAGAGGAGGATTTTCCCCCAAATCCCCCTAACTCTCCCATTCATTTCCCCATTTAAATCTTACGTCGAACTTCCATTTTTAACCCACCATATCTCGATATTTTGTTTATGTTGAGAAAACCATCACAACCTACTTGCGACAACCCCTCTCCCTCGTCACCACCAAAATACAACCACACGATGACAGTCACCAATGTTACTCCCCTGGATCCACTATATTCTCAATAGTTCCACTGCGATGAAGACATCCTCGAGGAATTAAATACCCCTAATTTCCCATGGGATCTTCTCCATCACCGAGTGCTCTTTCTCTCACAAGATTCCTTTGCGCCTCCTAACCAAAACACCATATACACAATTGAATCCAAACATTTTATCCCATCAAGGCATATAGACTGGTTCAATAACCCTATCCCTGCCCCTGACGTTTTTGAAGAAGGCAATATGGCCAACATTTCCCCCACCGTTAAAATTAATATTTCCATCAAACTTGCAATCATAGAGGAAAACACCATAGGCGTCGCATGCTCTCCTGAAGAACTCATCGCTTACAAATCTCTCTTCCAGAAATACCAAGACATTTTTTCATGGTCATACACATAGATGTCCCACCTTGATCCCTTTATTTTCGAACATCGTATCGACACATGGCCTGCTATTACCCATGTATGACAAAAGAAACATCAATTACACCCATCCAAAGCATCGTCCATCAAAGCCGAGATTGAAAAATTACGCGTTGTAGGGTTCATATACCCCATCACATATACGTCATGGGTCTCCAACCTTGTCCCCATTAACAACAAATAGGGAACTATCTGCGTCTGTATGGACATTCACGATCTCAATCACGCTTGTCCCAAGGATAAATTTCCAACACCCTTTATCGACCAAATTATCGATGATTGTGTTGGCCACGAAGATTTGTCCTTCATGGGATGTTTCTCTAGCTACAACCAAACTCAGATCCACCCAGTCGATCAATATAAAACTGCATTCACTACCCCTTGGGGTACTTTTTCATATCGTGTCATGCCTTTTGGTGTCAATAATGCTATATCCACTTTTCAATGCACCATGACATATATTTTTCATGATCTGTCTCAAATCATTCTCTCCTACTTGGACGATATCACCGCTCGATCCAAGAAACACACTCAACACCTCAATGACTTATGCATGGCAGTTAAAACCTCAATGACTTATGCTAAGGAGTTGCAGAATAAGCCCACAAAGCCTCAATGACTTATTCTGCAACACCTCAATGACTTATGCTTTGTGGGCTTATTGCATGGCAGTTAAAACCGCCACTGGTTTCACACCATTTCATCTTATCCATGGGTTTGAGGCATCGAATGCAAAATCCCCACATTACGCATCACTATTGAGATATTAGAGTCGTTGCATGAAGACCGTCAATCTTCATTACAAAACAATGAGGCAGCCAAATAATGGTCGAAGGCCACCTTTGATTTCCATGTCAACCTTCGATCGTTCAATGAAGGTGACCTTGTCCTTGCTTACGATATCAACCACGATACCTTCGGCCATGGAATGTTCGAGTAATTATGGCATGGACCTTACATCATTCAACATTGCCTCACTAAAGGTGCATACATCCTACCCTCTCTTGAAGGCCACCCCCTCAAGGAACCCGTCAACGAGTTGTACTTAAAGAAATTTTATGCCTACACGTAGCCATGCTACACGAGGTTTTTTTTTTTTGTAGAGTTTTTAGTCTTCTTTTTCCCTCCAATTCTTACATCTATTCTATCATTTGTGTTATTGACAGATGCCTCCTCCATCGACCTTCCACATTAGTTACGCCGATGGAGCTACCCATTAGACACAGAATCTCGCTTCGGCCGCTTTGGCCCTCTATACCCCCTCGCATGAATTGCTCCACTCCAGCGGCATATGCCTAGGCTCAACTACCAACAAGAAATTTGAATACACAGCCTCCATTGACCTCCTTGCTGAGGCCAGTAGCTTCCATATTCATTACCTAAGCATCTTACTAGATTCCCAACTCGTCGTCCTCCATATCAATAATGTCTACTATGTACGCGATCCATGCCTCTTCGGCAAACGCCTGCAAGTTAGACTTTTATCTCGACATTTTGATTCAATCACATTCAAACATATTCCAAGACAATTTAATCAAATAGCAACTAATATGGCTAACCTAGTGTTAGATTGGCATTTATCCCATCAAGTTACCATTACACATACATAACTCATCACAAGTCTGTCACAGCATATAAATTAGACATCATAAACAAAAATCATCAGCACATGTGAACATCACAGAGATCCCAAAATGTATATCCATATATATATATATATATATATATGGGTTAAATGTGCCATCAATGTTTACAAAAAATAGTACATATATAACATTTGAAGGTAGGTGAACCACCTCACCCCTATAAATACAAAATGGGTGTCCCAACACCATATAAAAAATGGGCTCACAAGCCTCTAAAAAAATAACCATACAAATACACTCACGACACCTCTAAAGATCCACCACTTGGTCCTCTCTCAGGAGGAGGTGCCCCACCAGCTAGGGGTCCCTCAAGTCCTGGAGGAAGTCACCCAGTCATCGCCACACCTTCTATAGCTGCTCTGCAGACCACCGTCTGCCACTCCACTAGAAGGCCCACACAATGATTCAGGACTCCCTCGTTGTAAATACGTGACCACATGCCCTTAGGAACTCCCTGTAGTACCGCCTCCAAGCGTCGATGAATATCCTCAAACTCTCCTCTAGCCCTCACCGGAGGAACATGAGAAGTCCCTGCACCAGGGTCATCAAAATGATGCCTCATTCCTTCTCTCTCATCATCTTCCATCCTCGCACCACCCTCATTCCGCCATCGTCTCTTCTCGACCCGTGGCTCTCCCCGCGGTCGTGTCACTGGCCCCTGATGTGCTGGTGCTCTGACCAGCTCAACCTTCTGGCCACGAGGTCCCACATATTTACACACAACAAAAAAATGATAGCATCAACATCCATCTATACAGAAAGAACATGATATACTATCTAAAAATCAAAAACATATAAATCCACATACCTCTTTGGTTGAATACCTCCCTCGAGGGTAGCACCATCTCTGGATCATCTCGGAAGTCCACCCCACTATATGGAAATTGGAAGATGATATGTAGCATCTGGCGCCACACCCATGCATCCTGAGTTGTAAAATAATGGCCACCCTCGCCCCCATCATGGCGATCCAAGATCATCGCCCACTACCTCAGTCGCGACTCTCGCATACCCGAAGCATCTAATAAAAATCTTAGGTGAAACATGAGCACCCTCTCCAAAAACCATGCCACCAAGATGGACCTAAAGGAAAACTCCCCTGATTCAAGAGCTCGACACTTGTCAAGTTTCCCCACCATCTTGGCATGCAGCATCAAGCCCCGGGAAAAATGCTCACCCCTCAGTGCCCTCTGCACAATCCTCAGTTGACCCCCATTGATACATTGAGCCATGAGAGATCCATACACTCTCACAATCATCGATGCAACACATCGAACCACCAGGGAATCCATCGCCCCAATCCTCATCATAGAGCTGGACATATAGTCCTCTCCTGAACAATAGGTCCAGGCTAGGACAACCAACTGCCCATCCTCGGGTACTACGGGCTCGACAGGTAGGAGGGTCCCCCGAAAAGGGAGCCCGGTCAAAAATTATACATCATCTATAGGTGATCACCATGAAAAATGAAACACTATAGATCCAGACTCCACATCGCAATCAGGAACTGCAGAAGATACTGTTGTGGCCTCACAAGTGAGCACTCAAAAAACTTCAGCAGCTAACAAGCTGCCAAAGCACCACGTACATCTGGCTCCTCATATCTCGTCTCATTTCTTACGAGTGCCCACTCCCTCTACCTCCAATGAATAGGCATCGTCGACTGGTTACCTACATCCACACGTACAATATTTGATCAACCATCACAACTCATAAAAACACAAAATCTCCAAAAAGATTAGTTTTTACAGCCTTCAACTTTTCCTCACAGGCATAGATTTTTTCCCCACAAACACACACATATGTGTGCCTACCCACCCCACAATCACGCACTCATGCACGAATGTGCCCCTGTCACATCAATAGACGTGCACCCTAGCGCGCATGTCCACCCCACAGTTTTGCACATATGCGCAACTGTCAGGAACACATTCGCGCACAGATGCGTTGTTGTGCTTTTCACAGGTGCACATAGGATGTGCATATATTTTCCCCATTTGAGCGCCCCTGTGTGTGGCTTTCCAAGTTATAGATGCACACTTGTGCACACAAACACTCGATTGCCCATGCATTGAGGGGCCCACCCTCAGAAAACCCCCTTGTACAACCATTTGTACAAGACCTACCCAAAAAATAACCCCTAGCTACTATGCAGGAGGATATGACAACTAAATTGAAACTCATTGATCCTGAATCAGCTGGCTCAATCTCCCGAAATCTACAAATCTCTCCTAAAATATCTCGTCCAATCACTCTGGAAATAGGTACAAATGGGGTGGCAATGTGGGCCCTACAGATATATATAATCCCTTTTTCCAAACTTCCATACTCCATTCTGGGAGCTCTGAGCGTTCGTTTTTCGATTCATCTTTAGCCACGTGACCAAGGTCCTGCCACCTACACAGTCATGGTCCCCGGGCCACCATCCATCCTCGGCCCTCGCGGAGAATTTTTCTCACATCATGCCTAGGTACGCATGATTATGTTCAAAATTATCAAATAACCATTGTATGTTCTTTATCTTCAGATATTGTTCATGTCGAGTATTTGGTTTTCATGTGTGTAGGTACTTGGTCACTACAAATCAACATGGCCCTTTCAGGTATAAAATCACTACTGGCATGTAATCATTCCATCTGAATATGAATTGCATCTCCCAGTCACACCCTCTGATATTTTCCTCTAAGGTCCCCCCATCCATCTCTGTGGTACTCACACCTCCGTTATATTTCAGTATTGTCACTCAGTAGCACTCTTCCCCACATGAGTTCTCCCATTCATAGTCCCCCTTGACACTTTGACACTCATGATGCTTTCACCCCTTAGGGTTGGGAGTCCTCATAGTATTTTCATTCCCGAGAATTAGTCGCATGCTCCTTCTCCTCATTTTTCTAACTTCCCCATAATGGACTCCACGTAATATCATCATGATTCGCATTTTGACTGCACCTCCATAGTATCATTATCCCTCCATCTCATCCACCATTAGTTTGTCCATCTGCAGATTTTTTTCCATTCATTTTACCTAATACAAAAACCCTCTTATGGGGCCCTCACGCTCCACCTGTTTTTCCATGCAACTTGCGCCCTCACAGGCCAAGCCATATTGCACTGGGGCACCCATTTTTGTATCTGTATGCTCATCCCCAATTGATTCTTTATTTATTTGGTAATTTTAAGGAGCCTTTGTTTCCAACCTTTACATAGATTTTTTTCATCACCCTTGGTGAACTTCCTTTTCCGACAGAAGCAACCCATGTCGCCCTTGTTTGGGGAATTCATTACCTTCTCCTCCTGTTGACATCATTCATAAACCCTGAATATCCCATAGTCCATTTAGACTTGATCTCCGCGTTTTTCCACTTTGTCACGCCTCTGACACAACTTAACCCTAGTCTAGTCATCCCCCTAACGCTAGATTCAGTTCCACAGTTTCGTCCACATATCCTTCACAAATATTCCCAACCAAGGATAGTCTTGAGTCTCATCGCATCTTGGCTTCATCCATGTATCTCCTCAGTCCCTGATTTTACCATGTGGATTCCATGAATCCCTTTGCTTCTTGGTGTCGCGTCTCCCTTCCTGTCGACATCAACACAGTTTCCAACAGGGCGACAATATCTTGACCCTCATTACCTTTCCAATGAGGTGTCTCAGATGGCACAGAGAGAACCATCATTGCTCTCTGTTGTCATTGACCCCCATGACATTCGACTTCAACACCTTATCATGTNTTTATATTTGCCGAGGACCTCTGAAAATTTCTAGGCTATCAATGCATGTGTATCATCGACACTTCTTACAGGTGTCCTCACCTATTTTCAGAGTTTGTTCACCATCATAATTGTCCTCTTATATTATCAACATGCCCCTGAGGGTGCTGCAGCCATCTACACCAACAAACAACTTCAGTTACAGTATTACACATTTTTGAGTTACATGACATGAGCATGGGGCATGCCCACCTCATTTATACAAAGTTTTATTTTTCCACACCTTGCCAAAGGTTTGGGTCCTACAGGATCCCCTGTCCCTCCAATGGGTCGCTCATGAAATCCTCCTCAACACTCTTTCTTACAATGGTACTCTCAGTAGAAGAAACATTGATGTATTTCGTCTATACATATGCTCCTAAACTCACACATCAGGGGGCATATGTTATCACTGGAATTTCATCCACAAATGGTTACAAGAATTCAGCATCTTCAAACACCCATTATTTCATCCATGGCCCAGACAATGCAGTTCCAAAGGGAAAAAAACTATACAATTGGTTAAAAAAATAGCATGCGCTAAGGATACAAAGGCAGTGTGCACACATGCGACACTCTAATAACGTCGGAAAAGAGTATATGTGCCCGATGCACGAATGTGGATGCAAAACGCTATGCACACCTCATAACGATGCATTTATGATGTTGGTCAGCCTTCCACCCACTTCTGGTTCATCTCCTAAGTCGATTTGACACCCAAATCTGAGATGAATCCGAGTGGGGGGTTGGTCAAAGACCTAAGGGTGCCCTAAAGAGCCCATTGTTCACACTAAAGACTGGTTGAATAATGCCTCAAAGATTTTCTATAAAAAGAGGCCATGGGTGCACTATATTTTCAAGGAATTCATTCGTATTGTTATGCTGCTTATATTCTCTTGGAGGATCATCTTTCCTCATCAAGAGCATACAAGCACCATTTCATTTAGCCATTCATATCACCTCTTGAGTGAATGTGCTTTGGATTTTCTTCACCATTTCCTTCTAGTTTGTTACTTGTAAGAAGAGCTCAATCATTGGGGGTTCAAGAGCCCTCCCTTGGAGGAAGAGGGGACCCATAAGTCTCCCTTTCTCTTTGGTGTTTTCCCACTAATACAACTTATCCATTGGTGGCATGAATGTTGTTTATTTTCTTGTTATATTTCCCTTATGCACTATATTATAGTTTCTTTTATTGTCATTATCTTAGTTCTTTGCTTATTTCTTATGCTTGATATTTATAAATTTTGCATTCATTGTTTTCCTTCCTAGCTAACCCAACTGGGCTTGTAAGCGTCTTGATTTTGCTCATTTAGGTGATGAAAGAGACACAACAATAATGAATAAAATTATAGAATATATTAAATATAGAATGTTGTTTTGAGTTTGTTTCATAAGCATGCATATTGTGTTTGAAGGTGGTTTGAGATCCACATTGATAGGAGTGTGATCTAATCTATAAATGTAATTGATTTCTCTCATTAATCCAAGTTTTGTGAGCTATGTCTCACTTGTGTGGTTTATGTCTACGTTTTTATTTTGGTATCAGAGAGTAGGTTAATAACCTCATGAAGAACCACACCATTTGTATGTTGTATCCATCGGTTTTGAGTGCACATTCATCTACTGGTGTGAAGGGGCCACTATTATTTTTTGTTCGTTGCCTTGTGTTGTTGTTTCTATGAACCACACTACCCATTATATTTAGTTTCCTCTACACATGTCTAGTGATTATGGAAAAAGTTGAGGTAGATTTATCACTTTGACAGGCCCCCGATCTGTCAAAGGTGTTAAAGGCATCAACTCCTTTGTGCAATACATAACCGACCCAATCGACTGTATTTACAACAATATAATGAATGAATCTTGAATACACACACATTGGGAAGTGGGAGCTACTTGACCCATAGAAAAATAAAATCATAAAGCTACTATCACTTTCAATTCAAAAGCTACTCAAGGATGTGTCAGGGAGTAATAAATTGTTCCATATACAAAAGGAAAAAAAATCTTTCTTTAACACTCCATGATAGACAAATTTCATGAGGGAACAAAGAGATGAATTCATGCACTACAACCTTCTTCATTATGGATTATAATTACAAGGTTGATTCCTTCATTGGCTGGGGGAGTAGGGATATGTTTTCTTATCTAAGGATAATTCCAAGAGACATGCCCAAGAATTTTCCATCAAGATATTCTATGAAATATTTCAAGATAGTTTAAGCACCATGATATTGTTGCAAGAGGTTCCAATTCATCAGCAGGTAACCCACCCTTTTATCATCATAATCATTATTGATATTATGTATCCCATAGAAAGAGGAACTTTTGGCTCCCTCACTATTGTTTTCGACAAAATTAAATTGGATTTGCACCATTTCCTGTCTCACCAAGAGGGATAGGAAGAGGAAGAAAATTGCAATAGTAATAGCACTAGTAGTAACGATGATGATCATGATGATGAATGAGAACTGACCATGCAGTGAATATATATTTTTCTATGAAGGAAGACAGACTTTTGAAAGATCAAAAACTCTGTTAATCTAGTAACAAAATAAATTTAGGGTTCTTAAGGTAATTTTATGACAACTTTGTTAATGTAGTAACAAAACAAATTTAGGTTTCTTAAGGTAATTGTATGATGGTGAGAATGATGAGATATGACAAAGAAATTCTTAACAAGCTACCAAGGATTTGATTAACAACTTTGATTTGTCTATCCATCTTTGGATGATATACTAAGATAAACGTCCATCCATCATTCAAAGTGATACATATGTGTATCTGTATTCAAAGTGATGAGATTTGTACTCACATCCTCATGGATTTCCCCCAAAGTTGGGTGATGTAGGAGCATCGTTGGCAAGCAAGCAGAGAAGGAACTTAGCGCATGGGAATCTTTCCATAATATCAATGTTGGCAGTCTCGGTGAATATTCTGAAGCATGTCTAAACCCAACGATTAGCACGCCTAAACTAAGCGGTGGAAAAATCTTTGAAGCACACTTGAACAATTGCGAGTGAAGTGGGAGTTTCCACTCCTTATCTGGAATGTGACTGGTCTAAGATAGTCGTTAGGTTAGGTTTTAGAATATCCAAGTAGTTAGGGGAACCCTAAGAACCCTCTGAGATAAATAGAGGCCATGTAAGACCAAATGAGTCTAGCTGCAAGTTAGTAGGATATTCTAAGTTTTGATTTTTTGTTTTGATATAGTTGTACCCATTTTCGCTTTTGAATATAACAGAGGAAAATTTACCCAATGCATGGTTTGGAAATTTCCTGCAATTCCCTGTTATTGTGTTTTCATGAATGAATGAATGAATTTCGTTATGAGTAGATGGAACTGTGAATGTTAGGGTAATTTTCAATTGTTTCTCTTCGGTCGATTGGTTCAAGGTGTGCACACAGAATACAAGTAGTGTGTTATGGGGATTTGTTTTGGTTCCAAAGCTCAGAAGAGATAGGAAGAAACTTCCCTTTGCAAGGAGTGAAAAGAGACTGGTGCATACGTGCATAGTCGTCCGCAAGAATTCAACCTTGTGTAAAGATCTAGTGCAAGGAGTGCACAGATCCTAGGTTTGACTAAGCGTCAAAGGGAATTTGTAAGAAGTCAAGGAACCAACAAAAGGAGAATGCTAAGAGGGAGAGAGGAACTTCTCTTCGAGAAGTCCTTCAGATCTGAGTTATCAAAATACCTTGAATGCAAGGAGTGCGAGGGAAATCAAAGTCTTCACAAGACCAAGCTCGGGAGGTGTAATGACCGGATTTAAATTAACGCTTAAATTTCTACCAAATTTCTGTAATTTCTATAAGCTTTTTAAAGAAGTAAAATTTTCATAATTTTTAAAATTATCTCAAAACTTACGTAAGTAAAATTTGGCAATAAGTAATAATTCTAAGTAAACAATCCATAAATTTGAATTTAAATACCTCACTATGATGCTATCCGCAGCTTGCTCCCTTCGCTTGCTTCCTTAGGACACCACCCCAAAACCAACCTCCCTGTCGACTAGTAGCGCCTAGACCTAGGATATCAATGGATTTCCTAGCCCTCTGAGCCCAAAACCTCCGCAACCCCCCGGTGCACTGTAAATTCCACTGTAAATTCCACTCTCTCCAATACTCCAAGCTCCCTCAAAATCCTTTCTCCCCTCTCGTAAAATGAAAAATCCGATCCCCCCTTCA
>SNQJ01S0010915.1:228766-279180 GCA_010110895.2 Picea sitchensis
CCTTTCTCCCCCCCTTATTCCTCCTCCCTTCACCGACACTCCATCCTGCATTAAATTCCTTATCCCTCCATTTAATTACCCTTATCCATTCATTCATTACTTACCCTAACGTATTGGATACGTTATCCCTTGTGGGATACATAACCCAATTTAAACATTAAATTTTATTATCCACCCCCTTATTTAATACTTTATTAATTAGTTAATTAATTAATAATCAAATTAATCATTAACCATATTGATTAAGAGTTAATTATACTTAAATTAACCATATTCAAGAATAACTAATTAATAACCAATAATTAGTTAAGGTTATTTAATAAATAATTATTGTTTAGCTAATTTTTAGGATTATTTATTAAATTAATCCTCTTAATAATTAAGGGTCGTTACAGGAGGAATACCACTTTTCATAAGTGTTAACGAGATCCAAGAGTCAAAATCATCGTAGGAGAAAAGGTTTGAAACCTTTGAACACTTAGAAAGTCTTCTAAGTCAGAGAAATAAGAAGTTGAGGAGGAGGAGCAAAGTTTGTCGTTGGATCACATTGTAACAACCAACAACCATCCAATTGAAGATAAGGTACGTCAGATTTAATGCTTCATATACACAGGGGAGAGAACCCACCCAGATTTGAGACTTGAAACTTCCAAAGTCTGGAGTCCCAAATTTCTGAACTGAAATCTCCGTCGTTCGATCATTTGAAGCAGGCTGAGCCGTCAAATTGTCCGAGGTGAGTGCCCGATGTTGGATTGCCAAGGAAAATGTGAGCCCTCGGATATCATGAGCCAAGGAGGAATCAAGTGTAAACTATGATATTCCTGAAGCGCGGAGTGTTGAAGAGATAAGAGTCATCGATCTGTCGAAGGACAATTGTTAGCAGATCGCGAGCTTCAGGAAATTTGTCGCGGGGTTTTTAAGTTTGAGAACTGAGGTGGCCGAACCTCAAAGGCCAAAATTGAATTTGAGCCATCAGATCTGGAGGAGACATAGTGAAGATCTGTGAGCTCCAGGTAAATTCCTGAAGCAATCTCTAGCCGTCACATTCAAGGGAGACGTGGCATGAATCTATGTACTCCGAGTATATACTCAAAGTAATCCTCAGTTTTTGTTCCAAAAGGGGGACATGCATCAGTCGATCACAGGCTTAGGATAAAAGCATTGGGGAAAGGGTGATGTTTGAGATTCAAAATCCCTGAAGTCCAAAAGCATGGAGGAGATCTTGACTGTTGATCGAGGGGAGGGTCTCATGACTATTGATCAGGGTTGAATGGTCAAACACCCAAGGTAGATTCTAGACTATTGATTGTGAGGATAGGTGTCTACAGATCACCTGCTTTGGGAGATTGAACTACGACAGAAGGTGAGGCTTGAGATTTCAAAACCTTGAAGTCTGAAGAACCGTAGAGATCACAGTCGTTGATCAAAGGGGATAAGTGTCAGTAGATATTTCGCTCTGGAATATTTCTCTGAAAAGGAAACCAAGGTTTGAGATTCGAAAGTCTTGAAGTATGGATTTTTGAATAGATCACAGTCATCAATCAGAGAGAGGGGGATCTGAACTGCTGGTTCCAAGGACGATATCTTAGTCGTTCGGTTGAAAGAACTATCAATATCGTGATATCGATGATCGTCTTACATTGAGGGGACAGGGGTTGCGGGGACTTTAAAAATTTGAGGGTAGGCCGCAATCCTTACCGTGGTTACACTGGGAAGACACGTGGACTCCCCGAGGAGAATTGTGGGCCCAAAAGCTGGTTGACTTCAAACCACTTATGGTCGTGCCAGTAATCACGTGGTCATCACCCAAGGTCACATTAGAGGAGGGGTCAAGAGAAAAGGAGCTAATGCCCGATACTCTGAGATTTTCATAGAGCGTGAAAGGGAAGGATGTGGGCATCATGGAATCTACACAGCAAGCTGAGAGCACATATGCTTAAAATATAATGAGACAAGGAAGGTTTCAGAGAAGCCATCTGACTCCGGAATCGAATATCCTGACTGGTAGGTTTCACAACCCTTAGGAGAGAAGGGGGTCTGCACCAACTGGTATCAGAGATGATTTTTTTCTTGTAGACAACAGGCAAAGTAGAGGAGACAGAATAACTCAAAGTTGTATTATGTGTGTGACAAAAAGTCAACACAATGCCACCAAGGAGACAAGTGGAACCACCTTTAGCCAATCGATATATAGAAAGGGAGATGCGATAACTTCGTGCAAGATTAGAGGTGATGGAGGAAATGCAAAGGAGAGCACCTGATGATGGAGACATTAGCGATGCAGAGAGCAAAGAAGTAGAATCTGAAGAAGCTGCAGGAGAGGATGTTGTCGAAGAACGCTTGTCGAGAGTAGTTGCTAGATTGGAAGGCAGAGCTAAGATAAAGGTCCCAATGTATGAAGGCAATTTATATGCTAAAGATATGCTAGATTGGGTCTGATCCATGGACACACATTTCGACTATGAAGAGGTTGATGAAGAGAAAAGGGTGAAAAAGGATGTCACCAGGATAAAAGGACATGCAACACTGTGGTGGGATGAACTGCACGATGAGAAGAGAAGCAAGGGAAAGCAAAAGATAAAAAATTGGGAGAAAATGGTAGCCAAGTTGAAGGCTAAGTTCATTCCCAATGATTATCAAATCAATTTGTTCAGGAAGCGGCAGAACCTGAGACATAAGGGGATGAGAGTTAAGGAGTACACATAGGAGTTCTATAGGTTGGACATCATAACTGGACAAAGGGAGAGAGATGAAGAAAAATTTCTCATATATATGAATGGCCCGAGATATGAAATCTAGGATGAGCTCAGCATGATGTCGGTAAATACAGTGGAGGATGCTTATCATTTTTCACTGAAGGCAGATGAGAAGTTGGCCAAAAAACAAATCCAACAAGGAAGAGGTGAAACTCCAACCCCAACCATAAGTAAGGGAGTTACCCATGACAAGGCACATAAGTCTAAGGGCGAGTCTGAAAAACTACACAGTCACTCGGAAAGAGGAGGAAGTTCACGAGGAAGACATGGTGGTGGAAGAAGTTATTCTAGAGGAAGAGGAAGAAGAGGAGGAGGAGAAGTAAGATGTTATTCTTGTGGAAATATAGAGCACATTTCTTGGGAATGTCCCGATAAAAATAAATAAGGAGGAGGTGAAGCTCACATTTCAGAAGCATAGAAAGGGAATGTTGAAGCAGAAGGAGAAGAGGATGGAATATCTCTGATGTTGAGGAAGGTTCTATTAAAACTAGAGGCAGAAGCTGAAAATCTAGTGTAGAGGAATAGTCTCTTCAGGACAACTTGCAAAACTAAAGACAGAGTATGCAAGGTGATAATTGACAGTGGGAGCACTGACAACTTAGTATCCACAGAGATGGTGGAAAAATTGGAGCTGGAGAAAAATGCACATCTAAATCCATACAAAGTGTCATGGTTGCAGAAAGGACACCAGGTAATGGTTACTAAAAAATGCTTGGCTTAATTTAAGATAGGATGATATAGAGATGAAATTCTATGTGATGTAATTCCCATGGATGTATTCCATATTTTTTTGGGAATACCATGGCAGTTTGACAAGAATGTCATTCATGATGGGAGGAAGAATACATACACATTGGAGAAGAAGGGTAGAACACACATGTTGTTGCCAATAGAGGAGAGGAAAGTGAAAGAGGAAGCCAACACAAGAATACTTCTCATGAGAGGGAAGGAACTCCTGAAAGAATCCAAGAAATAACAGGAGATGGAGTTTGTTGTGGTGAGGAAACCCAGAGTTATCCGTACAAGTACTTCGATGGATGATTTGCCTGAAGAAGTTCAGAAATTGTTGGATAATTTTGCTGACATAGTGGTGGATGATATGCCTAACTCATTTCCACCCATCAGAAGTATCAACCACCATATTGACTTCATACCAGGAGAAAGTATGTTGAATAAAGAAACATACATATTGACACCTCGAGAGAATTAGGAAGTGAAGAACCAAGTCCAGGAACTGTTAGAGAAGGGTTTGGTTAGAGAGAGATTGATTCCATGCACAGTACCAACTGTGTTGATTCCAAATAAGGATGGAGGATGGATAATGTGTACAGACTCAAGATCCATTAACATGATCACCATCATGTATAGATTTCCTTTACCAATAATGGATGATTTAATGGACTATTTAAGTGGAGAAAATTTATTTTCTAATGTAGATTTGAAAACCGGATATCACCAGATTAGAATGAGAGAAGTTGATGAGTGGAAGACAACCTTTAAGACAAATGAAGGTTTGTATGAGGTTCTTGTTATACCATTTGACGTAACAAATGCCCTGACTACTTTTATGAGGCTGATGAATGAGATACTGAAAGATTTTATTGGCAAGTTTGCGGTTGTATATCTAGATGATATACTGATATTTAGCAGGACTAAAGAGGAGAATTTGAGGCACCTAACACTAGTGATGAGGAGACTACAACAGGAGAAGTTGTTGATAAATCTGAAGAATTCCTCTTTTATGAAGACATAAATCATTTACTTGGGTTTTGTGATCTCTTCTAATGAACTGAATATGGATCTAGAGAAGCTGAAAGAAATCAAAGAATGGTCGTCACCGAAGAGTATGTTTAAGGTAAGGAGCTTCCATGGATTAGAAATATTCTATAGGAAGTTCATCAGAGACTTCAGTGGAATTTGTGCACCAATGATGGATACAGTGAAGAAGAAGCAGAAGTATTTTAAATGGACAATGGAAGCCGAGAGGATATTCAATATAATGAAGGAGAAAATAACAGAACGACCAATTTTGGTCTTGCCGAATTTTGAAAAGACATTTCAGGTGAGATGTGATGCAAATGGAGTTGCAATTTCAGAATTTTTTATCCAGGATAATAGACATGTTGCCTATTTCAGTGTGAAGTTGAATGAGACCAAGAGAATCTACTCCACATATGATAAGGAGTTTTACTCCATAATTCAAGCCTTGAAGAAGTGGATACATTACCTTGTCCCACAAGAATTTGTCTTGTATAGCGATAACCAGGATTTACAATTCATAACCAGATAGGAAAAATTGAATCAAAGGCATGCGAAATGGGTTGATTTTATGTAGAATTTTACTTTTGTCATAAAACCTATTGCTGGGAATGCTAACAAAGTTGTTGATGCATTACGAAAGAGATGCTTGATTCTGCAGGAATTTTAGGTGAAGAACTTGTGGTTTGAACACCTTAAGGACATGTATTGTGATGATACAACTTTCAAGGAAGGGTATGAAGCATTTGCAAATCCTGTGTTGAGAGACATAAGCCAGTGGATAGAGTACATGATTCAAGAGGGATTTTTATTCAAGGGAAATCAGTTGTGCATACCAAAATGCTCAATGTGGGATAACCTTTTGAAGGAAAATAATAGTGGAGGATCAGCTAGACATTTAGGCCATGATAAAACATTTTCACAATTGAGTAGTTCATACTACTAGCTAGGTATGAGAACAAAAGTGATAAAGTTTGTGAACAGATGTAGAATCTACCAACATGCAAAAGGAAAAAGACAGAACACTTGATTGTATCAACCATTGAAAATACCAGAGAGGCCTTGGGATGCAATAAGCATGGATTTTTTGTTGGGACTCCCAAGAATGCAAAAATGATTTGATTCCATAATTGTGGTATTGGATAGATTTTCAAATATGGGACACTTTATCCCATGCCAGAAGACCAGTGATGCAACACATGTTGCAAATCTGTTTTTCAAGGAGGCTGTGAGACTTCATGGCCTACCTAGAAGCATTGTGTTAGACAAAGACACAAACTTTGTTTGTTACTTTTGGAGAACACTGTGGAAGAAGTTGGGGACAGATTTGTCCTTCAGCTTAGCTTACCACCCTCAGACAGATGGACAGAGTGAGGTGGTAAATAGAATTTTGGGAAACTTATTGAGGAGTCTGGTTACTAAGCACCATAATCAGTGGGATTAGATTCTTCCACAAGCATAATTTGCATACAATGACTCACCAAACAGGAGAATTGGAAAAACATCGTTCCAAATATTCTATGGAATGCAACCCAGGGGAGTATCTGAGTTGAGATACTTGGAACAAAGTGAGATCGAGAGCATTGGAGCAGAAGATTTTGCTACAAAAATGCAGAATCTCCATAGCCATATCAAAGGAGAGTTGCACAGTTCTAACACCATAGTTGATCAACACCATAGAGAAATTCAATTTGAAGTAGGATATTAGGTTCTAGCACATCTCAGGAAATAAAGGTTCCCTAGGGGAACATATAACAAGTTAAAGATGATTAATATAGGGACATGTAAGATCTTGAGGAAGTTTAATGCAAATTCCTATGAGATTGAGTTTCCAGATAATGTGGGCATATCACCCATATTCAATGTTTCATACATGTATCCTTACAAGAATGATGACACAGAGGGATGAGAAGATCAAGAGAAGGACCAGTGGGTGAATTAATTGCCTGTAGTAGAAAAACCACAGATGCAAAAGATTGTTGATCAAAGGATTGGAAAGATGACCATAAGGAAGAACTATTTTGAATATCTAATCATGTGGAAGGGACACCCAATAGAAGATGTCAGTTTGGAAAATGAATCTACTATCCAGAATCATGGAAAGTCGTTGCAGGAGCTCATGGACAGGAGTCCATGAATTTTTGTCAATAGGAGTATTGTTACTCATAAAAATTACTCACTTCAATGATGACCCACTGTCATCATTGCTAGTGTTGGAAGTGTCACAAACATCATACTGTCATCTTCCCTATGTCGTGTCTCTAATGACATCATAAGGACACTTAAGAAACCCTTAAAGACTAGTTTTAGGAAGAGAAATCATTTGATTAAGAGTACAAAACATTTTCCATGAAGAAAACCACTAAAAAATGATTTTTGGAAGTCATCACTCCCCTAACCTCTATCAGGGAGTGTTGGCACTCCCTAGCCTTCTTTGGGGGAGCATTGAAACTCTTTGTGCACCCTTTTGGGGGAGCTCTTCCCTTTCTGAGAAAATTTTGGTTTGTTGAGATAAATCAGGGAAGAATCCCCTCAATCTCCGAAGTTGGTTAGATTTGAATATGAGGTCAAGGCATGATCTTAGGGAAGATCCACGGCTGAAGGAGAGTAATCCTAAACTTATCCCAAATATCTCTCAAGGTGGTTGGGTATCTCCAAGCTTATATAAAGAGGCATTCTCATGGTAAAAGCACATATGGAGATTGGGAGATACCAAAATTATGATCTCATGAGTGGTATTGATATGGGGACATTTTGAAGCATCAAACTTATGATCTCATAACAGAGATATCATTGAAGCATCAACATTCTGTGTGTGGATTATTTGAGCAAGGGTCTGGAAAAAGGGATCTTGGTGAAGTTGCTACACTACATCCATGTTTGTAAGCACCACTTTGTTCTCATTAATATAAATGTATGCTTGGCCTGTTTCCTTTAAAGTTTGCGTGCATTTCATGAACTTATTTCTTTCATAGATTCATTATGAAGATAATCATGGTAGAGTAGGAAGTATCGTTGTTGTTTCTCATTGTACCATAGGACCTTCTGAATAACTTGCAGATCAAGATTAGCCTGGATCGAGCAAGGACAAACGTCGGTAAAAAGGTATTTACTATTATTCCTTCCTCTTATTTGATAGTTTATCTTTATAAAAAGGAATGTCAGTGTCCACAATAGCACTTTCTGTCTTGGAGTTAGGAGTTTAAATCCCAAGAGATAATCCACTTGTCTGCATAGGGATTTCTCTGTAACATAAATTGGCGACTCTCTAAATATGAAAAGCAACCGAGTTGACCTTCGATGGACTCATTAAACAATCACACATTGAAGGGCCCATATGGGACCGAACCCTTACTTCTTCCAATTCGTTAAATAAAGGAAGAGGGACTTACCGAAGGTGAGTTATATCGAGCATGTGTTACCCTCCTCGATCTCGGTAAATCAAAAAGAGGTACTCGTTTATCTGGATGGAGGAAAACATTGAAGGCAACAAGCCAAGAAGTTTTAAATAACATTACCGGTAACTCTTGTAGTCGCCCTTGAACATGACACTTTGTCTTTGCATACATTTTAGTCTGCTGAACCTCTGCACTGAACCAATCCTCTAAGTTTCCTTACTCATTTGGGTCACCCAAAGAAAGTCCCAGTATCCACTGCATCATCATGTTTTGGTCCATGTCATGTTTCTGTTGTTGTGCCTTAGTGTAGGGAAGTATCTACCTCGAGAGTTAGCCATCACAAATATCTTGTTTCAATAGTTGTGTCATTCCATGTTTATTTGATCCACCAATTTACATCTTTGTTTCTGTTTCATGTCGTTGATGGGGGATACATCAAGGCCCTCCTGCGATGATTTTTTTTCCTATCGAATTCAACACATTATCCGGGAACTAGACTTAGAAACCAGTTAGTACCTTGGTACCTGCATGCCTCAATGGAATGCCTCCTCGCTTCTGAAAGTGGGTTTACATCATTGACCTCGGATCGGGTGATTCCATGAATATTTGATTTCATCTCATTCATTCACATTAATTGGAATGTACTAGAGTACCTCTGGAATCATTGACATCAATGGTGATTTCCCTCGTGCTCGTTAACGATTTACCTCATTGACCGGTAATCAAGTGGTTTCTACCATGTTCGACATCAAGACATATATTCACATGGTTATATCCATACTACATCGGGATCGGTAAGAAGACCCTGGGTTGAGTCATCACTCTTGTATTAACTTTTCCTAGGTTGCGACGAAATTTCTTTTGAGCACATTGATATATATATTGTCACATAGATCCACTTTGTATTGGTCTGTGGCTATGTTTTGTTATCTTGTATATCCATTGCGTATTTATCGTGGCTACGATTAGTTCGTGTCATGGAATTATAGATCCACATTGTATCTTTGGCGACTATACTCTTTGTTAATATAATTATGGATATAAAGTGTATTTTATGGAAGTCATACCTTACAAGTCATTATCACCCAAGCATAGGTATGCATGCCTTGGGTTTGAAACATATCCTAATATTTGTTTGATGGTTGTGTGTAGCTTCTACCAGGTTCTCCAAGTCCATACCCTTTCTTGAAAAATTCTACCAAGTACTTCAATAATCAGTTTTTGTCTTCTAACTTCACACTTTGGGGGGCAATCTGTTACACATTAAAATTGCTCACTTCAATGATGACCCATTGTCTTCATTGCTAGTGTTGCAAGTTTCACAAGT
This sequence comes from Picea sitchensis, assembly GCA_010110895.2. Taxonomy (NCBI): domain Eukaryota; kingdom Viridiplantae; phylum Streptophyta; class Pinopsida; order Pinales; family Pinaceae; genus Picea; species Picea sitchensis. The sequence goes on from SNQJ01S0010915.1 coordinate 238,006, forward strand.
GTCGCAAAAATCATACTGTCATATTTCCTATGTGATGTCTCTAAAGACATCATAAGGACACTTAAGACACCCTCAAAGACTAGTTTTAGGAAGACAAATCATTCGATGAAGAGTACAAATCATTTTCCATGAAGAAAATCACTCAAAAATGATTTTTGGAAGGAATAACTCCCCCACCCACTGTCATAGAGAGTTGATGCTCCATAACCTTCTTTGGGGGAGAGTGGAAATTCTCTATGCACCATTTTTGGGGAGTTCTTCCATTTCTAAGTGAATTTTGGTTTGTTGAAATAAATCAAAGAAGAATCCCCTCAATCTCTGAAGTTGGTTGGCTTTGAATCTGAGGTCAAGGCATGATCTTAGGGAATATCCACAACTGAAGGAGAGGAATCCTCAACTTATCCCAAATATCTCTGAAGGTGGTTGGGTCTCTCCAAGCTTATATAAGGAGGCCTTCTCATGGTAAAATAACATATGGATATTGAGAGATACCAAACTGATGATCTCATGAGTTGTATTGATATGGGAACATTGTGAAGCATCAAATGTATGATCTCATAAGGGAGATATCATTAAAGAATAAAAATTCTGTGTGTGGATTATTTGAGCAAGGTTTTGGACAAAGGGATCTTGGTGAAGATGTTGCACTACATCGATGGCTATAAGCACCACTTTGTTCTGATTAATATAAATCTATGCTTGGCCTGTTTCCTTTAAAGTTTGCATATATTTCATGAACTTGTTTCTTTCATAGATTCATTATGAAGCTAATGATGGTAGAGTAGGAAGTATCATTGTTTTTTCTCATTGTACCATAGGACCTTTTGAATAAATTGGAGATCAAGATCAGCCTAGATTGAGAAAGGAAAAACGTTGGTAAAAATGTATTTACTATTCTTCCTTCCTATTCTTTGATAGTTTATCTTTATAAAAACGAATGTCAGTGTCCACAATAGAACTTTCTTTCTTGGATTTAGAAGTTTAAAGCCGAAGAGGGAATCCACTTGTCCACAGGGGGATTTCTCTGTAACAAGTATGATGCAGGAGCATCATTGGCAAGCATGTGGAGCAGGCAGTCAGCACATGAGAATATTTATGGAATCTCAACGCTGGATGTATCGTAAAATATTCTGAAGCACGTCTGAACCCAACGGTTAGCACGCCTGAACTCAGTGCCGGAAAAATATTTGAAGCACGCTTGAACGATTGTGAGCGAAGTAGGATTTTCCACTCCTGCTCTTGAATGCGACTGGTCTAAGATAGTCGTTAGGTTATGTTTTGAAGTAGCCAAGTAGTCGGGGGGAACCCTAAGGACCCTATGAGATAAATAGAGGTTATGTATGCCCAAATGAGGCTAGCTTATTAGTAGGATATTTTTGATTTTTTGTTTTTTGTTTTGATATAGTTTTAGCCATTTTATCTTTTGAATGTAACAAAGGAAAATTGACCCAATGCATCATGTGGACATTTCTTGAAATTCCATGTTATTGTGTTTTCATGAATGAATTTTTGTATGAGTATATGAAACTGTGAATGTTAGGGTAAGTTTCAATTGCTTCTCTTCTGTCTATTGGTGCAAGGTATGCACACATAATGCAAGGAGTGAATTGTCGCGATCTATTTTGGTTATGAAGATTAGAAGAGATAGCACAAAACTTCCCTTTGAAAGGATTGAAAAGAGATTGGTGCAAGATGTGCATAGTCGTCCGCACGAATTCAACCTTGTGTAAATATTTGGTGCAAGGAGTGCATAGATTCGATATTCGACTAAGCGTCGAAGGGACTTTGTAAGAAGTTGAGGAACCAACAAAAGGAGAATGCCAGTAGGTCGAAAGGAAATTCTCATCGATAAGTCCTTCGGATCTGAGTTATTGAAATACCTAGAATGAAAGGAGTGCATGGGAAGTCTAAGTATTCACAAGACCAAGATTAGGAGGAATAAAACTTTTCATAAATGTTAATGAGATCCAAGAGTCAAACTTGTTAGAGGAGAAAAGGTTCCAAACCTTTGAACACATAGAAAGTATTCTACATCAGAGAAATCAAAAGCTCACGAGGAGGAGTGATGTAGGCCATTGGATCACAATGTAAGGACCAACATTTATATGATTGAAGATCAAGTACATGAGCTTTAATTCTTCATATACCCAGGGGATAGAAATCACCAATATTTGACACTTGAAACTTCTAAAGTCCGGAGTCCCGGATTTTCGAAGTGAAATATCTATCATCTGATCATCTTAAGAAGGTTGAGACATCAGGTCGTCTGAGGTGAGCACATGGGATTGGATATCCAAGGAAAATATGAGCCATCGGATATTGTGAGCCCAGGGGGAATCAAGTGTGAACTCTGATATTCCCAAAGTGCGGAGTTCCAAAGAGTAGAGATTCATCTATCTGTCGGAGGACACTTGTTAGCAAATTGTGAGCTCAGAGAAATTTTTCGTGGCATTTTTCAGTTTTAGAACCGAGGTCGTCGAACCTCGAAATCCCAAAGTGAATCTAAGCCATTGTATATGGAGGAGATGTGGCAAAGATCTGTGAGCTCCGGGTAAATTCCCGAAGCGATCTCTAGCTGTCAGATTCAACGAACACGTGGTGTGAATCTGTGTACTCTGAGTATAGACCCGAAGTAATCCTTAGTTGTTGATCCAAGGGGGGGACATGTTTCAGTCGATCACAACCTTCAGATAAAAGAATTAGGGAAAGGGTGAAGTTTTAGATTCAAAATCCCCGAAGTCCAAAAATATGGAGGAGATCTCGACCATTGATTGAGGGGAGGGTCTCAACACTGTTAATCTATGTTGAAAGGTCAAACACCCAAGGTAGAAGATGGATCATTGATTGTGAGGACATGTGTCTTCAGATCACCAGATCCAGGAGATTGAACTACAACAGAAGGAGAGGTTTTATATTTAAAAACCTCAAAGTTCGTAGAACCACAGAGATCGCAACCGTTGATCAAAGGGGACAAGTGTCAGCATATCTTTCACTCTAGAATATTTCTTTCAAAAGGAAACCAAGTTTTGAGATTCGAAAGTCCCAAACTCCGGATTTATGAATCGATCAAAACCATAAATCAGAGAGAGGGGGATCTAAGTCGTTGATTCCAAGGAATATATCTCATTCATCCAGTTAAAAGCACCGTCAAGATCGTGATATAGACGGTCGTCTCCCATTGCAGAGATAAGAGTTGCATAGACTTTAAAAAGTCAAGGGAGGGTCGCAATCCTTACTGTGGTTTCACCAGGAAGACACGTGGAGGCCCGAGGAGAATTGTGGGCCCAACAGTTGTTTGAATTCAAAATGCTTGTGGTCACACTCGCAATCACATGGTCATCACCCAAGGTCACATTAGAGGAGGGGCTGAGAGAAAAGGCACTAACGCCTGATACTCTAAGATTTTTGCAAAGTGTGAAAGGGAAGGACGTTGGCATCGTGGAATCTGTGTAGGGATCCAAGAGGACCTTTTCTTAACATAGAACAAGACCTGGAAGTTTTCATAGAGTCCATCTGACTCCTGAATCAAGATCCTGACTAGGAGGTCGCACAACCCTTAGGAGAGAAGGGGCTCTACATCACTGAGTTGAAGCTACTAAAAGAGATAAGGAAGAAAAAAAAGTTGTCTCTTCTCAAACCAAAATACCCTCCTTTATTCCTCTCCCTAAACTAGTCACTCCCTCCCCTCCTTCCACTCCACTAAAGATCCAGAAATTGACCTGGATAGAAATGGATGAATGCCAACTCAAGGGCCTCTGTTATAATTGTGATGAAAAATATTTTCCTGGGAACAACTGTAAGAAACAAAATATTTTTATGGCCATATCTGAGGATATTTTGAATAATATGTTGAGTCTCCCTGTGTGGCTGAACCCACTGACATTACTCTGCCCTCGGACCCCCCAGAGGTCGAACCAATCATTTAGTTAAATTCTCTCACTAGCATCTTTGTGCCTCAAAACCTCAAGCTAATTGGTTACATTAAGCATAAGAAGGTCATCATCCTCATTGACAGTGGTAAAACCCATATTTTTATTCATCGTCACATTTCCCATGAAACTAATTGTTATATTTGTGCAATCAACAACTTTAAAATTATAATTTCCAATGGAGGGTCTGTGAATTGTGGGGGTCATTGTGAAAATGTTTGTCTCCAAATTGGTCAATACAACATGAAATATCATATGTTTTCTATTCACATGGGTGGTTGTGACATTTTGTTGGGTGTCAAATGGTTAAGGAATATTTTCCCCATTCTCATGGATTTTAAGTAATTAACCATGAAATTCAACTCGGAGGGCCAACAATAAAACTTCCAAGGAATCAAAACAGGTTCCCCTGAGCTCATCAGTTCCTATCGCATGAAAAATCTCCTCAAAAAAGGTCATTCTGGAATTATTGCACAAATCTATTCCATTCAAGTCACTAAGACACCCTTCATGCATCCTAACCTCCATCCAACCTCTCTAAACATCAATTTTTTTTTTCCACTCCATAAGGAATTCCCCCTTCCCATGGCGTTAATGATCATTCCATTCTCCTTGTCCCCAACAACCATCCTCCCAATGTTCGTCCCTATGTTGATTCATTTTCCCAAAAAACTAAAATTGAAAAAAATGTTCAGTAATTTCTCATCGTGGGTGTTATCCGTCCTAGTACTATCCCCTATTCTTCTCCTATGGTCATCGTACTTAATAAAGAAGGATCTTGGTGCATGTCTCATGAATTTCACGCCCTCAACAAACTCACCTTCAAAGACAAATTTCCCATTCCTTTCATTGATGATCTCTTGGATGAATTAAGTGGTGCCCAGTTATTTACTAAACTCGGTCTTCATTTTGGATACCACTAGATACATATGAAAGAGGCATACATTCATAACATTGCATTTCACACTGACGAGGGCCACTATTAGTTCTTGGTCATGCCCTTTGTATTATATAATGCTCCTTTCACTTTCCAAATCCTCATGAACCATGTCTTTCATCCTTTTATCTGTCATTTTTTCGTAGTTTTCTTTGATGATATTCTCAGGTATAGTAAAACATGGACATCGCATCTTGCTCACATGGATGGACTTATTCATATACTCTCTCAGCACCAATTTTTTCTCAAACAATCTAAATGTTCTTTTGGAGCCTCAAAAGTTGAATACATGGGTCATATTGTTGGAAAGGATGGTGTTATGGTGGATCCTAATAATATTGAAGCTATGAAGGATTGGTCTCACCCCAACACTTTCAAAAGATTTCATGGTTTTTATGGGTTTAACAAGATATTATCCCAAGTTTGTTACGAATTATGGAAAAATTGTGGCACCTGTCACTACTCTCCTTAAAAATAATTCTTTCACTTGGAATCCAAGAGTTGATCATTCCTTCTAAGCCTTGAAAGAGGATATTTTCACCACTCATTTCATCTCCCTTCCCTATTTCACAATGATCTTTGTCCTGGAATGTGATTCTTCAAGGAGAGGAATTGGAGCAGTCCTTATGAAAGATAGTCGGCCTTTGGCCTTTACCAACAAACATTTATCAAAGGGAAATTTGGGGAAATCAATCTATGAAAAGGAAATGTTGGTTATTTTTCATCCAATGGATCTATTTTTCCCTCATCTATTGGGGAAACTATTCCAAATTAAGACAGGCCATTAGAGCCTCAAGTATTTTTTGAAGCAACATCTTTCATCAACGGATCAACAAAAATGGGTGACTAAGCTATTTCGATATTATATGACATCATTTACAAAAAATGAAATTAAATTTTGGTTGTTGAAAATCTTTTAAGAAAATATAAATATTAAGGGTCCCTCTTTTCCCTCTCCCTCACTGTACCATATTATCTCCAAGTTGTTCACTAGGAATGGCTGCAAGATATGAAAATTTCACATGTGATCCAACAATTGTAAGCCAATTCTCTAGTTTTCCTAGGGTACTCTTGGCACAATGATGAGATTCACTACAAAGGCCTTATGTATTTAATTAAATAGTGAGAACTTAAATCCATGGTGCTTTTCTGAGCTTTATGCTACACCCACAGTTGGGCACTTAGGGTTTACCAAAACCTATGATCTAGGGTCAAACGTTATTTTTTGGGGGATGGTATAAAAGAGTACGTCTGAACTTTTGTGGAGGAAAGTGATGTATGTCAATGGAACAAGGGAGAAATAGTCAAATCCCATGGCTCACTAAAACTGCTTCCGATATCACCCATTATTTGGAGGGATATCTCTATGGATTTCATTGTTGTCTTACCTATATCAGGAAATAAGTCAGTCATCATGGTGGTAGTTGATTGTCTTTCCAATTATTCTCATGTATGTGTTATTAAACACCCATTTACCGCCTCCATCATGGCTCAAATTTTCATGGATCATATGCTCAAGCTTCATGGCCTACCTCATTCTATTGTTTCTAACCGAGATCCCACCTTGAAAAACAATTTTTGGAAAGAATTGTTCAGGCTATAGGGAACCCAATTTCATCTAAGAACAACTTATCATCCTCAAATTGATGGCCAACCTGAAGTTGTCAACATTTTTTTGGAAACAAAGTTGCGGTGTGTTTCATATGAATGGAAAAATTAGTAGGCTCAATGGTTGCCACTAGTTTAATCATGGTACAACACCTCTTACCATATAACTACTCACATGGCTCCTTTTTAAGATTTATATGGAAAAAATGCCACCATTTCTCTCATACATGTCATGTGTCTCAAAGGTTCAGGTGGTTGATCAAAATATTACAGTTTGAGAAGATATTCATCATTCCCTCAAAACTAATTTGGTAATGGCTCATAATCGCATGAAGAAATAAACATACCAAGTTCATTCAGAATGCCAATTTGTTGCGGGGGACCAAGTGTTTCTTTGAATGAAACCTTTTGAGAAGAATTCACTCAAGGATGAACATTGTTAGAAACTTCTTCCTAAATTTTATTGTTCTTATAGATTTCTCAAGCATGTGGGACTGGCCGCCTACCAATTAGATTTTCCAAGTCATTCTAAGATCCATCTTGTGTTTCATGTCTATTACTTAAAGAAGGTGATTGGAAATAAGATCCACACTCAAAATAGTATCCCTAAGTTGGATGAAGAAGGCTCCGTATGGTTACAACCACAACCTTTCTTGGACCAACATGAGTGCCATATCCTTCTTCGCGCCATCAAGGAAGTTTTATTACAGTGGAAAGATACAAATCCAACAGATGCCACTAGGGAGACAACTACCATTCTGTAGAAATTTCCTCATCTCAAGCCTTGAGGACAATACTATTTTTAAGGGGAGGGGATTTTAGGGACCTAACCTCAATAACCCCTCATGTAGGTAGAATAATATATTTTCCATGTGATAAATTCCAATATTAATAAGGCCTAGTAATAAGGAAGAATAAGTCAAATGTAAGAAGACCCAATAGAAGCTTCCACTTCTAGAAGATATTCCTCTAGATTTTTTTTGTGGTATATAAATTTAGTATAAATAGGATTCGAGGGCATGATAATTTTTGTATTGAGAATTATTGTAATAGAGTGTTTCTCTGTTGGAGGTTTCCTCCTCGAAGAGGAAAGTGAACATTGTTTCCTTTCAACAAATTTATTATTTTGGTGTTGTCGATTCATCTATTGTGTTGTTCCATTTTTATTCTATGTAGTATTTTTGGTGTGTTATTACAATAGATTTGGCACCTACCACCATCTCATTAACATGCATGGATATCCAAATACTAAAATTTACGAGTAAAAATCGGAATAGATTCTCTATGTGAGGAATAATTTGAAGAAAATTTGGTTTCAAACAAAATGGCAAATCATAAAGAATCACCCGAGGAAGAATTACAGAACATCCCACACAATGTTGAACTTCATGAACATATATGATGGAAATGGTTGTCACATATGATAACAAAATATATATTTTTGTTTTGAAGGTGAGAATGATGTTGAGCAATGAAATAAAGAAATTCTCAAAAGTGGCTATCTCTGGGGCCTCCAAAACATGGTTTTGCATGGTCTTGAAGGAAAATAATTTTTGAAACTCTTAGAACATTTTCACAAGTGGCCTAGAATCCACCACTTGGATGAAATGTTAAATGTTTTATAATAAGGGAACCATAAATACAGTGTTATCATGAACAACAACCCTCTATATGGGTCTGAAAAATATGGTTGGATAAGGTATCCATGTAGAGGTAATGAATCAAACTCATGATTATTGTGCTATATAAAATGAAAGAATGTAAAAAGTAATGATATGTGGGACAATTATATGACCAACAAAGTTATCATTAAGTAAAAAAGAAATTCCCCCAAAAGGATGAGGAACAACCAAAGAACCTCATGCAATAATGAGGGGGTTAGGAAAATGTATAGAACGTCTCCACAATGACGGTGATGATGATGGAATAAGTAGTGTATGAATATTCTAACAACTGTACCACAATGCTAATAAACTCAAGAAAATAATGATTGATAAGATGACAAAAATAATGTACTTTGATGACACTTAAAATGTTAAAGAAATACCTTTACCCAAAATATGTCATTATAAATGTAGTATACAATTCCTCAAGAGTGGGTTGATGCACTAGAACCTTCATAAGATACCCAATACAATGACAAGAAAATAAAATAATTTTCCTAAGATCAATGACTGAGTGGGAAGATAGTTGAATTCATAACAATTGTACCACAATGATAATAAACTAAATAAAAAAATGATTATATAAGTTGACCGAAATACACTACTTTGATGGTACTTTAAATGTTAGAGAAATATATTTACCCAAAATATGCCATTCAAAAATGTAGTATACAATTCCTAAAAAGTGGGTTGATGCACTAGAACCTTCATCAGGTACCCAATACAAAGACGGGAAAATAAAATAATTTTCCTTAAATGAACCATTGAGTGGGAAGATGATGCAGGAGCATCACTCCAACCTAGCTACGCGCCAGCTAGCCAGCACATCAAGCGCACATTCAATGGAAGGAGAGAGGCACAACCCTCACGTTTTTCAAATTTTGAAAATTGTGTTTAATGTTGTAAGGCTGGTAGAGCCAAAAGCCATGCATGTGCATAGGATTTAGATAAAGGTTTCCTTAATTGGTTGTAAGGCTGAGAGCTAGATCTGATTCAAACTAGACAACCATTCAATGTAATTGAATGTAAATTATTGAGAGTTGGTGAGGATGGATGGAAGAGCTCGAGGAGCCCCCTTTTGTAAAAAGATCCTTTGTATCTATAGGAGTTAGTCGGTAGAGGAAGAATAGGAGAAGAAGGCAGAGAAGAATAGAGAGAATAGAGAGAGGAGAGGAGAGCCGAGACTCTATTTCGGTCCAAGCTCAAACACATTGTAATTAGACATTGATTAATACAAAGCAATTTTTCTTGCATATGTGTTTTCTATGTGTTTATGTCTCTTTTATGAATGATGTGTGTTCATTCATGATGTAGATGTATGTTAAGTTCCATTTGCAGGGGATAGATAGATTTTCCTATCTGTGAGTTCTTTGATTTCAGGTTTGGGTTCTTTGTGGTTTCATGCAAGAGTGCATGACAGAGTACCGCGGTCTCTGAAAACCAGTGCAGGAGTGCACTTCTAAATTCTGCGGAATTTCAAACAAAGACGTACTAGGAGGGTGCACCAGAGGAAGTCATTGACTCAAGGAGGAGGCCTCAAGGTTGTTTAACACCTTGAAGGAAGAACTATGTAGAGGAGGGCACAGGATAGAAAGAATTTCTAAGAATTCTGTGAGACTCTACCAAGAGGGCATTGAGTGGATGCACAGGGTGCACAGAAGGAACTCTATTTCGAGGTCACTGAGATAACAAAATCACATAGGGTTTTGTAGAAGATCTGCCAGGAGGGAATCGAGTGAGTGCAAGGAGTGCACTGAGAATAACTCTCTTTCGAGTTCTGAGATAAGGGAAGTGTCACAGGGAAGACACTCACAGGGTTACTGAACACCCTATAGGCTCAGTAAGGCATGCTTGAGCGGGAAGTTGCAGAAGAGGGCACTTCCATCCCTTCAAGGAGAGAAAGGGATAGAGACCTTAAGGTCCGATCAGTTGAAGCTTGAGAAGAACAAATACCTGTGCAAGGAGTGCACCAGGCCAACATTTGGGTGAAGTGGTGATAGACAGCCATCGGAAGGCTCATCAGGCACAAGGAGTGTGCAGAGGTGAGAACTTGTCTCAAAGCTATTAAGAATAGAAGAGATAGCACAATTGTGTGCAAGGACCCTGCAAGGAGTGCAGAGGTCGATAAAATCCTTTGGAGGGTTCAGAGTTTGAGAATCTCAAGAGGAGGAACACCTCTTAGAATACAAGCGGGAGCCAAGGTTACAGGCTTCGCAGCAGAGACAAAGGCCGAGGCATTTTGGACCAAGAAATATTCCAAGGGAAAGGAAGAAGGCCATGATCAAGGTAGATCATGAATACCGTTAGATCAGTGGAGGAGATGAGATCTAGACCGTTGAGTTTCACGTCCAGACAATAGAAGGAGAGAGCGCAGAAGATTAGATTTGGGTCGTCAGATCTAGCGCAAAGGACTGATAGCCGTCAGATCCTGAATGAACTCATATTTCTGGAATTTGGGAATTGGCATGACAAGATATTTTGGAGGCACTGCATCACAAACTTTTGATTCACAAAATACTAAAAATATCAGGAGCCGTTGATTCCCCTTTGGAGCGGGGTTCGGCATTTCGGCATCTCAGAATTCAGCATTTTGGCAATTTTAATGACAAGGAGTTGGGGCACTTTTTATTAAAAACACCGAAGTCGCGAAACATGATGTGCTCTTGGAGTAGGGATATGGTCACAAAGGAGGCAACCACTTTGACATTTCGGAATTTCAGAGATCGGGGTTTGGAGCGACAAGTGATTTTGGAGTCACTGCATCGTGAACTTCCAGTTCACGAAACTCCAAAAGGATCTGGACCGTTTGATCCAACTCATCGAGAGCCATTAGATCTCATGTGCGAATTCCATTTCTGGAATTCGGCGATTCGGACACCAGGGATTGGAAAGACAGAGAACAGGGGGAACGCTTGCATCGCAGCTTCCTGAATCACAAAAAACCGGTAGCGCTTTGTCGTGGACCATCTTTTCGACATTTTGGTATTTCAGTACCTGGGTGTTCGAGAGGCCAAGAGTCGGGAGACGTGGAGTCCCGACTCTCAATATCACAAAACCCGAAAGCATTTGGAATAGAACCCCTTTTCGACATTTCGACATTTTGGGGTTCAAAAAATAGAGGTGGTAGTGGATTGGGTCGCTGCATTTCAAACTCCTAGTCACCGAAATCCCAATATAGCCAGGACCATTGAGTCAAGGGAGAACTCTATTTCGGGTTCGGTAGAAGGAGGTGAAGACTCACGCCTGGTGCACGTTGTGCAGGTGGGGTTTTCATGGAAGGACCTGTGGATCGAATTCATGGGGTTCCAGTGAGGGCCCGAAAGAACTAATTTAGTTCTGCAGATTCGAAGAAGATCGATGTTGTGCGGATGTCGGCCTAAGGGTTGGGGGTCTGCGTTAGTTTTGTATCAAATCCACTTTCTGTCTGTAGACTGCAGGAAGAGGGAGGCAGAGTAGATAAAGAAAATACTCTAATACACACCATCAAGAGTGGTATCAGAGAAGGATTTGACTTCTGTAGGCGACAGACGCAGAGAGTGTCGAGCTTTGCTTACAGACAGAAGAAGAGGATGACAGAGTGTTGAGGCTCTGTGATGTTTGTTACAAAGTGTGCAACAGTCAATAGACAGTCAGGAGGACTATAGGAAATGATAGAAGCACTCACAGTTGCAGAGGGACAACAACAAGTTTGTCAGGAGGTTAGACAGGAACAAGAAGATGGCTACTAAAGGCCATGGACGCGGTGGAAAGAAGAACCACCAACAACAGAGAAAAGATGAAATGGATAAATAACTCACTGAGATAAGGGCGAGGATGGAAGAGATTGCACTGCAGGTGCAGCAGGATGCAAAGACACATTCAGTGTATGAATGGCCTCTGAGGAGGAAAGAAAAGTGGCCAATCAAGAAATTGTTGGCCAGAGGATAGCGAAGACTGTTGAGGAGGTGGCTGAGGTATGTGAAAATCCTCAGGGCCACAGGTGAGATGGCTCATGCCTATGAACTAGAAGTTGGGAGAAATCTCAGTGATGATGAGGAAGAGAGATCAGTTTCAGGTCTCATTAACTGCCAGGATGGCAAGGATGAATTTTCCAATTGCTAGGTGGGAAATGAAATGAGATCATTGGAGGATCTCATAGACTGTTAGCAGGACAGCAATGGAAATTCATATTTCCAGGAGGGAAATAGTATGAGATTAGTTGAATATATCATAAACTGCTAGGTGGGTAGAAGTGAAATTTCGAGTTGCTAGGTAGGCAATGGAAAGATATCAGCAGAAGGTCTCACGTACTGCTAGGGGGGCAGTGCTGAAATTTCAGATTGCTAGGTGGGAAATGAGATAGTATCACTGGATCTCATAGACTGCTAGGTGGGAAGCAGAAAATTCCCAAATTTCCAGGTGGGCAGGGGAAAAGAAGTGAGACTGTCTGAAAGTCTCAGGGACTCAGGAGTGAGTTTAGGTCAGCAAGGAGTGTTGAGAAGTGAAGATTCATGTGGTTTTGTTGACCATGTGAATGAGGATGATGACAAGTTAAAAACTTGTACCATCCAGAAGGAAGATCATAAGAGAATTCTGATGATTGGAGGGATAAAGGTATTCCTACCAAGCAGCCAAGACGAGGCCAGGGAAGATATTGCAAGTGCAGCAACTACAAAAGGACAACTAGTTGTGAATTTCAAAGAGATGGAGCAGATATCAGAAGCTACCCAAGGAAAAGAAGAGGAGCACACAGTTGAGATGCTCACTCCATGGGAGAAAGAGTTGGAAATGTTAGAGGAGTGGTTGAACCATCCAGATCCAGTAGATGACTACCATGAGGAGACAGTCATGCATATGTTAGCAGAGGAGTATTCTGAGAAATCGCTCAAAATTTTCATCCAGGGAGATGAACAGATGATAACTGCAATGCCAAGGCATGCAGCAGAAGATGAAGCAAAATTCCAGTCTAGAGAGTAGTTGGAGGAAGCTGGAGATGAACCAGCAGGAGAAAAGGCAGAGGCAAGTCTGTCAGAGAAGGTGACTAAACAACAGGTCAGTCAATAAGGTAAGACTGTAGAGATAAATTTTGCAGCAGGGTGGCAAGCTGAGGCCATAGAGGAAGAAGATGGCATGGGAGATCTAGTTGATCTACCCATTTGCAGGGAAGAAGTACAGTGGAGCAGGCTGGAAAAGGAGAGCCAGCCATGGGAACAACTGGATGAGGAGATTGAGGAGATTAGAAATTTCATGTCGAGGTCAGCAGCAGAAACTGCTAGTGAGGGGAAGCTAAGCAGAAGAGAACCTACCATAGCAGTAGGAAGTATGAAACAACAACAACAATGAAGCGATGGAGGGGATGGATAGATCCAAAGAACTGTTTGGGATCCAGGTGGATTTCAACAACGGTGTTGGGAAGCTCATGAGTAGGAGCTCATGAGTTTTTCACAGTAGAGGAGTATGATGAACGAGCATCACTCCAACCCAGCTATGTGCCAGCTAGCCAACACATCAAGCGTGCATTCAATGGAAGGAGAGAGATGCAACCCTCTCGTTTTTCAAATTTTGAAAATTGTATTTAGTTGTAAGACTGGTAGAGCCAAAAGCCATGCATGTGCGCAAGATTTAGATAAATGTTGCCTTAATTGGTTGTAAGGATGAGATCTAGATCCGATTCAGACTAGAAATCCATTCAATGTAATTGAATGTAAATTAATGAGAGTTGGTGAGGATGGAGGGAAGAGCTGGAGGAGCCCCCTTTTGTAAAAAGATCCTTTCTATCTGTAGGAGTTAGTCGGTAGAGGAATAATAGGAGAAGAAGGCAAAGAAGAATAGAGAGAATAGAGAGAGGAGAGGAGATTCGAGACTCTGTTGCAGTCCGAGCTCGAATACATTGTAATTAGACATTGATTAATACAAAGCATTTTTTCCTGGATATGTGTTTTCTATGTGTCTATGTGTCTTTTATGAATGATGTGTGTTCATTCATGTTGTATATGTATGTTAAGTTCCATCTACAGGGAATAGATAGATTTTCCTATCTCTGAGTTCTTTTATTTTAGGTTTGGGTTCTTTGTGGTTTCATGCAAGAGTACATGACAGAGTACTACGGTCTCTGAAAACTAGTGTAGGAGTGAACTTCTAAACTCTGTGGAATTTCAGACAAAGAACTACTAGGAGGGCGCGCCAGAGGAAGTTATTGACTCAAGGAGTAGGCCTCAAGGTTGTTGAACACCTTGAAGTAAGAACTGTGTAGAGGAGGGAACAGGACAGACAAAATTTCTGAGAATTTCGTGAGACTCTGCCAAGAGGGCATTGAGTGGATGCACAGGCTACACAGAAGGAACTCTATTTCAAGTTCAGTGAGATAACATAATCATTGAGGGTTATGTAGAATCTCTTCCAGGAGGGCATCGCGTGAGTGTAAGGAGTGTACCAAGAAGAAATCTCTTTTGAGTTCTGAGATAAGGGAACTGTCACAGGGAAGACACTCACAAGGTTACTGAACACCTTGTAGGCTCAGCAAGTCATGCTTGAGCGGGAAGTTGCAGAAGAGGGTAGTTCCATCCCTTCGAGGAGAGAAAGGGATAGAGACCTTAAGTTCTTAGTAGTTGAATCTCGAGAAGGAGAAAGACTTGTGCAAGGAGTGCACCAGACTAACATTCGAGTGAAGTGGTGATAGACAACCATGAGAAGGCTCGTCAGGCACAAGGAGTGTGCAGAGGTGAGAAATTGTCTCAAAGTTATTAATCTCAAAAGCGATAGCACAATTGTGTGCAAGGACCCTGCAAGGAGTGCAGAGGTTGAGAAGACCCTTTGGAGGGTTCAGAGTTTGAGAAGCTCAGGAGGAGGAACGCCTCTTAGAATATAGGTGGGATCCAAGGTTACAGGCTTCGCACTAGAGACAAAGGCCGAGGCCTTTTGGATTAAGAAATCTTCCAAGGGAAAGGAAGAAGGCCATGCTCAAGGTAGAGAACATCTACCGTTAGATCAATGAAGGAGACAAGATCTAGACCGTTGAGTTTCACATCCAAACAATAGAAGGAGAGAGTGCAAAAGATTAGATCTAGGTCATCAGATCAAGCGCAAAGCACCGATAGCCGTTAAATCCTGAACGAACTCATATTTTGGGAATTTAGGAATTGGCGTGACAAGAGATTTTGGAGTCACTGGATCGTGAACTTCCAGTTTGCGAAATCCTGAAAATATCAGGAGATGTTGATTCCCCTTTGGAGCGGGGTTCAGCATTTTGTCATCTCAGAATTCGACATTTCGAAAATTATGATGACAAGGAGCTAGGGCACTTTGCATTAAAAACCCTGAAGTCATGAAACATGACGCGCTCTTGGAGTAGGGTTGTGGTCACGGAGGAGGAAGCCACTTTGAAATTTTGGCATTTCGGAGTTTGGGGTTTACAGCGATAAGTGATTTTGGAGTCACTACATCGTGAACTTCCGGTTCACGGAACTCCGAAAGGATCTAGACCGTTTGATCCAACTCATCGAGAGCCATTGGATCTCACGTGTGAATTCCCATTTTGGGAATTCATGGATTCAGACACCGGGGATTGGAAAGAGAAAGAACAGGGGGAATGCTTGCATCGCGGCTTCCTGAATCGCGAAAACTAGTAGCGCTTTGTCATGGACCGTCTTTTTGGCATTTCAGTATTTCGGGACCCGTGTGTTCGAGAGGCCATGAGTTGGGAGACGTGGAGTCCCGACTTGCAATATCGCTATATCCAGAAAGCATTCAGAATAGCACCCCTTTTCGACATTTCGACATTTCGGGGTTCGAAAAATAGAGGAGGCAGTGGATTGGGTCACTGCATTTCAAACTCTTGGTCACTGAAATCCCGATACAGCCATGACCCTTGGGTCAAGGGAGAACTCTATTTCGGGTTCGGTAGAAGGAGGTGAAGACTCACGCCTGGTGCACGTTGTGTAGGTGGGGTTTTCATGGAAGGACCTATGGATCGAATTCATGGGATTCCAGTGAGGGCCTGAAAGAACTAATTCATTTATGTGTATTCGAGGAAGATCGATCCTATCCAGATCTCAGCCTGAGGTTCGGGTGTCTACGTTAGAAAATATTTGAATTCTCTATACAGTTCCTTTGAAATAATTAAAATTGCAGAAGAAATTCCCAAAATGTTAAAATGGAACACTCAGTTAAGAAATTTAAAAAAAAATATTAAAAGGTACAGGATTATGTTGCCAAAACTTAAGGATTAAGAAGGAAATAATGAAAAATGTTGTATAACCAATCAATGGAAACAACATTTGTTTTTGTTTGCAATCCCACTAATCAATCAAAAACTGAAAATTGAAAAAACAATAATCCAAATGGAGAGAATCAAGGTAATGTAAATGAAAATCCACAAGGACGGGTCCTAGGCCAAATATAAAAAAACACAAGTTAGTTGACAATATCTCAGGTTTTCCCACCCACACAACAATTCTGATTTTCACCTCTTTCCCCTTCATCATGCACAACCCAAAGAAATGAACCCATTTTTTTCCATGTAGTCCCTCAGGATTTTACGCTTCTCTCCAGGGCTCTAGTGCTACGAGTAGGGAAATCCCCCTACTGGAAACTCCAAGGATTATCAGTTGTGGACAATTATTTCTAGACTGCCATCAATCTCATGCACAAAGGCATTTGTTATTTTCTGGAATGATTTAGTAATTTATTACAACCATATAACAATGTCTCTCCTCTTCCAGACATTCATTTCCATGATCATACCAAGAGCACACGAATTATCAAGAATGAGGAACCAAAATTTAAAGAGTAATAAGAGTGTAAGAGTGAATGGAGAATAACCCCCAAAACATTCCACAAGGGATGTTTATAGAATTACATGAAATTAAGAACCACATGGCCTCCCCCCAAAGAATCTCATGTAACTATTTTTTTAATTAAACAAAATATGGCCAAATACAATATTTAAAAAAAATTCCCCTTCATCCCCATTTCTCGTGAAATCATAGCCCCCTATCTCTTGTCCTTGTCTATCTTGTAGCCAGTAGTGTGTTTTTATTAATGTATATCGAAGTATTAAATTTCCTAGGAACTCGAGCCCCTTTTCAACTTTAATGTATCAATAGCATAATGTCACATTTACATAATACATTCTAGTTCATAGGGATTAAAACCAATGTGTTACATCCCCCTCCCCTTATTCTGGCACTTTCTATAGTGAAGAACACCATACTAATGTTCTTACAATTCTAGGTATTGTAGCCTTTAATCTACACAGGAAGTCCTTCCAATTGCTTATTTACATACACACTCTTGCATAAAATAAATAATGCATACATAGGCATTCTGATGCAAAACATGTATAATTATTTGTATAATTTATATTGCTGGAAGCAGTTCCAACCAACAATCTCTCCTTCCCTATCAACATTCACAACCTAAATAAATGAACCCCTTTCTCTGCCATGTAGTCCCGTAGTTTGTTCCAATTCTCTTCATGAAATTTGTAACGTATCCATCCACCAAGTTGGGCCACACTACCTAAAAATCCTCTCCAAGAATACTATGAAACTAACTTGTAACATACCTAGTACAACAAATACCAAAATTATTTGTCCAGGTATTGATCTGAAATGTACCCATTTCCCGAGTACCTCGAGATTCACCCTCATTGTCTGATTATGAATTTTTATTTCATTCTTCAAAATAAATAAAGATGGATTCAACACATGAAATTAACAAGAACATGCTAAACCATCCAAGAAAGGAAGAGTGTTCCATGCAGAATAAATAACCAATAGGAAGAAACATTATAAATACATATCTCAAAGATAAATAAATACAGGGCAGAATATACATTATACAGAAAACGCATAGAGCACTTACCTTTTGAAGTAACAATCACGAATTGGCTGCATACCAAGAACGTTCCTCCCAACCATAGAAATTGTTTTTTATTCACTCTCAACAATAGTATCATTCCCAAGCCAGTGCTATGAATCCACAAGGACGAGTCTTAGGCCAAATCTAAAAACACACTAGTTAGATAACAAGCTCTCATGTTTTCCCAACCACACAAAAATCCAAATTTCCACCTCCCTTTCCCTTTAATCTTGCACAAACCAAATAAATGAACCCTTTTACCTTCCATAAAGTCCCTCAGACAATTGAATTTCTCTCCATGGATCTAGTGCTTCTGGTTAGTAAATTTCCTTACTGAAAAATTCAAGGATTCCCAGTTGTGGATATTTCTTTCCAAACTACCATCAATATCATGCACACCTGCATCCATTCCCTCCCATAATGATTCAATAATTTTTTACATTCATCTAGCAATGGTTCTCCTCTTGTAGTCATTCATTTCCATGATCAAATGAAGAGAACACAAAATAGAAAGAATGAGGAACCAAAAATGAAAGAGTGAGAAGAGTGTAAGAGTGAATGGAGAATAACCCCCAACACATCCCACAAAACATGTTTATATAATTACATGAAATGAGGATTCACATGGCCTCCCCCCAAGAATTCTTGTAACCACTTTTCTCAATTAAATTCAATATGGCCAAATAAAATATAATAAAAATACTTATCCTCTTAATCCCCCTATCTCGTGGAATCATAACCCTCTATCTCTTGTCCTTGTCTCTCTCATAGCCACTGGTATATTTTTATTAATTTATATAGAAGTATTACATTTCCTAGGAACTCCATGTAAATTTGTTTAACATACACATAATAGATCTAGCTAGGAATTGACATACACAGTTGCAGAGAAAATAGAAGAAAAGAGAAGCAAGAGAGAAAGAATGGAAGAACTCTCATGAACCAAATGAATGAATGATAATTTACACATGATATACTTTGTATAACTCAACCAATGCACACTGGAGGAGAAGACAATGCTCCATGTTGGTGGTCTAGAGTGATCGGGATGCACACCAGCAGTTACGGGAGTAAAGTTCCACCTAGTCTAGTCTCTCGGGCAGTTACGGGAGTGAACTTCCACCTAGATGAGTTAACTAGTGTACCGGTCTTCAGTTAATTGACTAAAACAAAGTGAAGTGAGGAGGACATCAGGGAGTCATGGGAAATGCACTAGTCTGGTGATGATCCCAAGGACAATGTGCATTAGTTGGTGATGATCCCAATGTTTCATGGTGATAATCCCAATGTAGCATCTAGAATCTACTCAACTGATCAAACTAAAGTGAAAACTGAAGAGAATATTCCCCCTAGAGGAATATTCTTCATAAAATATAGGAGACTGAATAATGAATAATAAACATAGGAAAAAAAAATACTAGGTGTGTGTGAAGTAACTCCAACACCCCCCATAAACATCATTATGGTGAAAATAAAGAATGGGTGCCAGCAACGAGGCCATGTTAGATACAAAAATACAAAAGATACACTAAAATAAAGTGAGGAAAGAGGGAAAAACGCATGGGAAAAAACCCCCCTCAGGGTAGAATGTATGTAAAAATAAGAACTTATAGTTGCTAGGCAACTGTGTCGTTCACTCCGAGACGACTGCATAGAGAATGGAACTTTTTCTTAGTGAAGGTCTTGGTGAAGATGTATGCAATCTGTTATATTGAAGGACTGAAGTGCAGGTCGATGATCCCCTTGTGTACTAAGTCCCAGATGCAGTACATGTGGATCTCGACGTGCTTTATCCACTTCCTCTGAACTAGATCTCTGTAGAAATTCAAAGTGCTCTGGTTGTCACACCAGATGATGATCGACCAATGAAATTGAATTACCAACTCATTCATAAACGTTTGTAACCACATAGCCCGAATGGTTATGTTAACTACCCCTATGTACTCTTCCTCGACTAAAGATAGAGAAATAACAACATCCTTCTTTCTCGACCAACAGATATTCCTTGAACCAAGACTGAGTGAGTAACCATATGTGGACTTGTGATCAATGTTATCTCCATCCCGATCATAATTATTGAACCCAATGAGTTCCAAAGTCGAGTCATCAAAGAGAAAGTGGAGGACAACCCGGCGCCCTAGGGCACATTTTGAAGTGATTTTGAATTTTGAAGATGGCATATCATGAATATATATTGAAAATATTGTAATTAAAGAACTTCTTAAATGTTAAGAGGCTAAGCCATCACATGAGATCGATGGACATTCTATTTCCTTTAATGTAGTTAAGAGCACTACCTATCTGAAGAATTCAATCTTATCTGTCTGTACCTATCATTTGTTGTAATAATCCTTAGTAGTTGAAATATTTTACTTTGATAGGATAGCACTAAGGTATTCGTAGGACAAAGATCTATGAGCTCTTTTTTTATAAATAAATGTGTTGTTTCCCAAATGAGGTTGTTGAAAAGTCGACTGCTGAAATAGTTGTTGCAAAACGTTATTTGAAGTTGTTATTGTTGAAGCTTAAAAAAATTGTATGAACCCATGTACATATCGTTTGAATTAATATAACAAATAAGCGTTGATTAAAATGTGTGATGTTGTTGTTACTGTGTCTATCTGAATGAAGTAATTGTAGGCTTTATGTTTAATTGAAATTCTTTTTTATTACTTGTTCTTATGTTATGAATGCATTACATGGTTGAATGTATGAATATTTGAGGATTAGATAAGTTTCAATTGTTTCTATTCTTTAATCCCATGCAAGGAGTTCATAGTGTTCGCAAGGTGTGCATTGACAGAGTCTAGTTCAACTCAGAAGATCATAGGAGATAACGAGAAGCTTTTATTTGCAAGGAGTGCAAAGTGTCTGCAAGGTGTGCATTGAAAGAGTTTGTTTTGACTCATAAGTTCAGGAGAGATAACTTGAAGATTTTTTTGCATTGAAGTGTAGAGGACCTTGCCCTGTTTGCACAGGCAGAAACACACTCAACCTTATATTTTTTAGGAGGAACAATTTATTCATTTAAGAATTGTTGCAAGGAGTGCACAGTCACACAAAAAGGGGTCAATTCGAAAGAAACCTTGTTGCAAGGTGTGCACAAGTTCTATATTCAGATAAGTGTCGAAGAAACATTTTGGGAAGTTCAAAGTTTTGAGGAGGAAGAAGCTCAAAAGAGATAGCGGGAAAAAAAAATTCAGTAGGGAGGAGCCCACTTAAAATTCCAAAATCAATGAGAAAGATCCATTCGGAGGAGTCAAGATCTTTCTAGAACGTGAGATATGGGAGAGTTGCATGGACGATAGTCCTTGAATTCCTTTGGAACTTCACATATTCAAAGGTTTACAGGTGTTCAAAGAGTGGGATTACCGAAGTCCCAAATCTACGAAGTATATTTTAGTTGTTGGTATTGAGGAGAATACATGGCAACAGATCGAAGAGTCTGGGAGAAAATGCTCTGGGGTATTTGTAACACCCTGTTTCCCCCAATTTGTAATTAATCATAAAATAGGAATTTCCATGATAATGCATGAGGAAAATGTAAATGTATTATTGTCTGAGTTTCCAATAACTAACTGTGGGGGGTGAAGCCTTGAAAGTACTAGCCATGATTTCACTAGAGGAAGAATGTGAAAACTATAAGAGAGGGTTCATATATCAAATAACCCCAAATCTTCGCAAGTCGCGAAATCCCTGTATACGAAACCTTGAATTGGTTTAGTGTGAATAAGTTTGAGAAATCCAGGATTTGATCATGACCATTGATCATACCGAAAATATCACAATGGTTGATCATGGCTAAAGGTCACAGCCATCTATCGAAGGGACACATGGCTACCAACCGGTGTTTCGATGTTTCAGCACCTAGGAAACCAAAGGGCAAGACCTCTCATCTTCGCAAGTCGCAAAATCCCGGTACCTGGAACCCCAATGTGATCTGTGGTAGAAAGGAGGAGTCTCGAAAGGATCTGGACCATCCATCGGAGGAGATGCGTGGTGAGCGGTCAGAGTTCGGGGAAAGCTCTGAAATCCCGTGATTCGTTGGATATCATACAAGGACTCATGTATCGGGTTTCAGGGTTTGAAAAGTCGAAAGAATTGACTCTATTTCATTTTGAACTACTGATTACCGAAACCCCGATACAGCCAGGACCACAGGGGAAGATTCACAGCCATCGATCTCAACAAAGGCAAGATTTCGGTTTTTGGGGTTTGAAGAGTCGAAAGACTTGACTCTCCTGCATTGCTGAGTCATGAAATGTGAAAGGAGCCTCTTGGCTTGGCCCGTGGTCGTAACCAACGATCACATGGAGGTGGATAAGGGGAAATCTAGCCTATGCTAGGCCCCTGTAGGAATTCGGGGATTCTGTCCCTCAAAGAAAAGAGGTGAAAATTTTAGTTTGTTGTAGTGGGTATGTGACAAATTGGTATCAGAGCATGGTTACAACACTTGGCCTGCTTGGGCTCATGTACGAGTCATGTAAGGAGATGTTGTTATCTGCGGTTACTCCTTTAGGAGAAGGGTTTCATAATGAACCTTTGATTTTGGGATTTCTTGTTGAATTATAGCAAAGGAATTATATTGTTCCTTTGTCAAAATGATAACTACTCTTATAGGAGTAGGGATGCACTGATCAATATTACTAATAAGACCTGAGTGTGAATAACAGAGGTGGAATAAATTGTTCTGTGGAGCTGCACGAGCCCAAAAGGGACATGAACTGAGTTGTTTTGTTACAAGTGTGAGGATGGCTACCTACTAAAGAAGGTAGAGTCTCTTGCAATTGAGATGGATGGTTAGGTAAGAATTAAGATCCAAATGAAGAACTCCTTCATGATTTGGGAAATCTGGTAAGGACTGGTAGGATCCTTAAAAAGTTATAATTACTGCGTTATTAAAAGACTAAACCCTGAGCATAAAACTCTTCATGATTGAGAGGACTGATGAAAATATGTAGGGTTAGATTACCTGACCTATAATGGCTAGAATACACAACAAGGATAATCTGTTTAAGAAATATTAAGAGGAGTCCTTTGGGAATGTTGTTAATTCCCAAGAGTGACCCTTGTTGGTTGTTCCCATAAACAGAGGGTAACGCCCATATGAGTTGTGACTAAGAGATTAGTCATGTAAGTAACTTAAAATCTCAGAAGAGATAACAGGGAAACTTGGTATGTCGAACATGCGTATAGAATCCAACTTGTGTTAAAGTTTGAAAACTTTGGAGGTTGAGCGCAGAGTATACCAAGAGGAGTAGTGGTTTTAAGTCTTGAGAGGAAACACTTAGAAAAAATTTCTAAGTTTCGAAGAGTTGAAGCATTCATAGGTGAAGCGTAGAAAACTGAAGTTTGAAGAAAGAACAAGTATGGAGGATTGAGTGGGAGGAATCCTTCAGAAATGAATTTTGAATATTGGATAGGATCAAGAGTCAAGATCCATTCAGAAATAACCGAAATGTTTCAAGTTGTTCGATCTCGAAGAAGTAGCGCACTGTTTAGTTGTGAGGAGATACCAGAATTTCGCAAAACCAAAGGGCTTGGAAGAAGAAATCAGAAATTTGTGAAAATATCATAGTTGTTGATCAAGGAGCGATCTGGACCATTGATCGTCGAGAGATAATTTCGCAATTTCGAGGATCGGGAGAACATAGGTGAAAAGTCTTTCGACTTCGTGACACGCGAAATCGCGAAATCCTGATACGCGAAACCCCGACGAGATCTGAGTTGTCAGATCGTGGAAGAATCAGGACCATCATATTGAGAAATCTGAAACATCACAATTTCGTGGATCGAAGGATTCGAGGTTCTTCATATTAGAAGTTTCAAAGTCATGAAATGCGAAATTGTGACATAATCATAATCGTTGGTTGGAGAGTCGTTGGTGACCGTTGATCTAATCTGAATTTCAACATTTCAAGTACCGAGAGTCTAAATGGACAGTGGAATTCTCAGAGGGAGGAATACCAAAATTCCGTGAACCATTAGATCTAGTTGATCAGCAAAGAAGATAAGGTTGATAACCTCTCATCACTCGCAAGCTCAGGAGGAATAGTACCCATTAGATTGGAATCAACGAGAGTTGTTGATCTAGATCTTAGAGGTTTTGTCTATTAGGAAAATAGAAGCGTAGACTTTCCAAAGTAGCGCCAGGTAAATCACCGATTCAATCAAGGTCGTTGGCTAGCAGATGACCTGAACCGTAGATCCGGTGTAATTGGATCTTTGGGAGTCTGAGGTTTAGAAGTCAATGGGAAGAGTTTTGAGGACTCACATGTTCTGAAATCCCAACACCCAACCTGAGCCGTTGGATCGAGACAGGCAGTGGATCATTGATTTGACGTATACACATTTCGGGGATTCGAAATCAGGAGTTAAGGGGTGAAGACTCTGCCAGAACCCTAAAAGGTGGAAAGCTGGGATTTGATCAGGACCATTTATTACCAGAGAGATCTGGACCATGGGATCCAGGTTGTCGGACCCTCGTGGATCAAATTTTTTGGGAAACGGTGGAGCATTGTCCACGGATTCGCCAAAATATGGGATACTGACACGTGTCTCGGAGTTTACCCCAGTTTTCGAGTGAAGGGTCATGTGAATAAAATACCCAAGAAAACCTTAGATTTTTTCTTTCAGGTTTTCGAATTTTAGGGATCGAAGAATTGGAGTTCCTTGCAACATGAATCCCGAAATCACGAAATGTGAAGCGCCTTTTGGTTCGGATCGTGGTCACCGTCGGTGGTCGCGTGAGGAGAAGGTGTGAGCTAGTATGATGAATACGTATTAGTTGAATGCAGTGTGGAGCTTCACAATAGGAATCCTGATGTTAATACTGGTAAGTTATGAATGATATGAAACGTGCAAGTAATGCACACGTATGATGTAAGAATACAAGTATACTAGAGGCCCAATATGATTGCCCTGATGAGTGAAATGTAAAGAAATTATTTCTCTTGTCCATATTAAATGAATAATATGGAGGCATAGATGACTCCATTCTGGAGAGTCATTAAAGTTCTATTCCAAATAATATTCGAAGGGAAATGTATTCCATTTCCTCAGTAAGTACCAATATAATTAGATGAAAGGGTAAATGAGAAAAGATGCTCTCTTGTCATAACAAGAGACAAATGATTACACGTTTGAGCATCACGTGAGAAGGATTGTGAATGAATCTAAATTGACTGATCTTAAGAGTAAAGATTCATGCTTATATTCCTTAAGGGGAATATTTAGTAAAAATCTAAAGCTAACTCAAGGTTGAGGCCATCACAAATAGTGATGGATATGCAACAAAGAAGTTGCATGCCTAAGGAGTTCCCAGTGGAGGAACTGTGTAAGGACCTTGTCAGAAGAATAGAGTTACAACCCTAATAATTGTTGAAGGTTGGACAATGGGCTGCAAGGCCTATCCATATATATAAGAATCATGGATTACATTT
Source organism: Picea sitchensis (assembly GCA_010110895.2). Lineage (NCBI taxonomy): Eukaryota > Viridiplantae > Streptophyta > Pinopsida > Pinales > Pinaceae > Picea > Picea sitchensis. Next base: position 263,426 of record SNQJ01S0010915.1, read on the forward strand.
TGAAAGAATCATGTAATTAATACAAGACTAACAACTAAATATTGACCATTCTGATACCCGAATGGGAGTGTGTAGGATGCATATTATCATGATTCATTATGAGAAAATATTTGCTATTAAAGCATGTTGCAGTATCCCAAAAAGGGTTAGGGTGAGGCCTAACCAAGGTTGCTCAGAAAAAGAGCAGTTGTGGAAACCAGTATAGTTGGTAAGAGGCAAGTAAACCCCCTGAGTATGATTAAATGGATAAATGAGTATGTTTAACTGATAAGGCTTGGTTGAAGATATGAGTAAGAAAAGGCAGTGAGACCTTAGAGCTAACTTGACTGGGCTGAAAATCCCTAGGCGATGTAGAAAGAATTTGAAGAAGAGGCCAGTCCTCAATTCCTTCCTTGTTGTGCATTATGTTTTCTATGGGATGAGAAAGCTAGTACATTGATGAATGAAAATGTTTTGACACCATAGTAATGATGGTTGTAATACTGTGAAAATGATTGAGAACTATTGTGTTGCACTTATGGAAACATTTAAGGATGTTTATGAATTCGAATGTTATGATACATGAATTAGGTTTAATATTATGACTAATGTAATTGTGTCTATGATGATGCATGTTGTGTATAGAAATAAATTGGAGCTATTGAGGAAGACAATTGCCAATGATGGGCAACCTCAAACAGAGAATGACCAAGAGAAGGCTGTGAGTGAAATATTGTTGACAGGGATGTAAAATCCCCAATAAAGAACTGGTGATGAGGTAAAAATAAGAAAGAGGGTTCTAGCATCCAAGAACCGGTATAAAGATATCCGCGCCTGTGTGGCACAAGGTATGAAGGGATTTGGTAAGAACCTCTTCTGAAATATTTTATTGTCTTAGTGTTATGCATAAAATTGAAAGGAAGTTGTATGCCTTGGATACCCAAGTAAGGTATGATTCGGGAAGGAGAACCTGAATAATGGAGGTATGAACCTCGGGTAGTAAACATTGTTTGTAACCCTTCGAAGAATTCATGAATTGATATGTCATGAATGCATTGACAATCAAGGAATGCATAAAGGCATTCATGTGAAAATTTTGAGTTCATGTGTATTGATTTTGGATCATGATGCGGCCTATAGTGAAAGTATGGTCCTAGCGTAAGAATGAAAGCGAATGAATAATCCATATGAGGAAAATTTTGGTTAAATTCCAACACCCCATGTCTAAGAACCGATCATAAAGTGTGGCGAACTTGAAAAAACAATGCAACTTGCAAGGATGCATTGGGTATGAATGTGGCCATGGATATAGGCACAATTGTTAAAACCCTTTAAAAATGTTGAATTAAGTTTGAAAGAGTTTGGTATGTTGAGGATGGAAACTAACAATTGTTTTGGTTGATTAAAGTTGAAAGTTCGGGAAGCAAAGGAGTCTTGAATAAGCGGTGTTGTAAGTCCAAGAAAGACCGATTGCCTATTAGGCAAAGCATGGGAATGGTATTTCCCTTTATAAATTAATTTGTTGTTAGTATGCACAATTATGAATTTTTTTTGTGATGATGTTGTAAAGGTACAATAAAATGTATGCATGGAAAGATAACAAGTTGTTTGGCTGAATGAAGTTGAAAGTGCACGAGGAAGCGAAGGGTCTTAGAATGTAGCATTGCTTAAGTCCATAAGGAAGGCCAATTGCATTCTGAGCCAAACCGTTATGGGAAGGAAAGTCCATAATTATGAATCACGGTTCCTATCTTGGAACAAATATGAAAACAAATGTCCAGTTAGAAAATCCTATGGGTGACAGTGCATGCTTATTCTGAAAAGTTAAAATTTATAATGATGTCTCATGAATTTTAGATACCTGTGATACATGTGAAGAAAAGACATGTCCATAAAGAGCATGTTGAAGGCATCAAATTTGAAGATGATGAAAAGGAATACTTTTGAGCCATGAGAACCCCATGATGAGTCATGATCACCTGAAAATAAAATTGTGTTGAGGTAACACCTTAATCCAAAGGGATGCCTCGACAAAGCAATTCTAAGGGACGCCTCCATTGTAAGACTCGATAGAGTCTCTAAAAGAGCCTAGCAATGTGAAAACCTTGGCGGGGAAATATGGATCACCCGAGGGGCTGTATAGTAGAGAAGGGGATACTTGAGCTTGGTCTTGGAGGGTGAGTGACCACAAAGGAAGAGGAGACCTTAATAATTATTGTAAACTATTGGGATCATGCACCACGGTGGGTAGTTTCTTGTGTGGAAAAAAACCTTGGAAAGGAAGATAAAATCATAATAGCTCTTGTGAACTATTGAATTGGAATCCCAGCCACAACCAATGCAAATTACGTAAAGGAAAGTGATGAGCATGGATAACAAAACTACCATGTGGATCTGTATCAAAAGCTGCAGAAATAAGTATTGTGCTAAGATTATGATTTTCCTTTGAATTTTTGAACAACAGTAAGATGTTTTTCGCACAAAATTGTGATTAATGTGCTTGTGTCCAATAATTATTGAAGGAAGATGATGAGACTAAGATCCTGAAAGAGGAACTGACCAAGGATGAAGGTCAAGACTTCTTAAGTGGATGAATGAGAAAGGCATAATAGGTGTTTCTGAGAAAGAACAGGGATGAATTCCTTTGGGAGAATTGTAACACCATGTTTCCCCAATTTGTAATTAATCATAAAATAGAATTTAGAACACCGAGGATGGTGTTCCTTTAAGGGGGAGGGAATTGTAACACCATGTTTCCCCCAATTTGTAATTAATCATAAAATAGGAATTTCCATGCTAATGCATGAGGAAAATGTAAATGTATTATTGTTTGAGTTGCCAATAATTGACTGTGGGGGGTGAAGCCTTCAAATTACTAGCCATTATATCACTAGAGGAAGAATGTGAAAACTATAAGAGAGGTTTCATATATCAAATAACCCCAAATATCCCTTGATAAGGATGACAAACCTCCTTCAAATCCCAAGGAAATAAAATTATTCAATGAAGAAAGGATTGGTGGTTGAATCACAAACCACCCCCATGAATGGAAACATGGGCTATCAGTTCGAGGTACCATAGGGACCTGCAGACCTGAGCTTCCTTCTAACAGAAGGAATAGGATAGGTTGGCAAAACCTCTTAAGTTAAGAGGGACACACCTACGGGAGATGAGACATGGGAAGAGACGGGGAGAAGACGAGCGTAAGCTCATAGGGGAGATGTGCAGAGCTCTCCAACGAGTCGCAATATGAAGGCCATGAGCTTGATGCTGAGGGGAATTTGAGAAACCTCGTCGAGGCCATCACTGAGAGAGAAATCTTTGAGTTACAGAGAACATGATCCAAGAAGAAGCAAAAACATAGAGAGAACCCTCGAGAATTGTGAGAATTCCCTGGTGATATCATGGCTTGGCACGGGGGTGGCTAGAGTGCAAAGATTGAATTCCCTTGAGCCTATGGTCAAGTAGAAGGATGAACACCCACAGTCAGTTGGTTGGTGGCAACCTGTAATAGATAAGTGATTTCTTACCCTGTGTAATTTATCTGTAACTGTGTATGAATTGGCTATACTGTGTATGTTGTAGGAATCAGGCATATTTCTTAATGGATATACTATATCCCCCTTATTTATACTTTATTGTATAATTAGACCAGTAAGAAAGCATATGGTTAGGATAGGTTTTAAACCTATAAATACTTGTGTCCTATGGTGGCATAAGGCTGAGTCACGAACTATGCGTTCATCGACCGTGGAAATAGATTCATGTACGCATGTAAACCTTCCTAATCCTTTTGAGTCCCTTGGAGGACGAAGCCTGTTAAACTCAGGAGAGGTAGTGAAGATATGCACAGGCTCTCTGCAAGGAAAACCGAACCCAAAACCCCTTGATGAAGGAGTGCAATAGTTGTGCTGAAGACTCTTCTAAGAGTCAAGTCCAGGAGAAAGAGCGCAAAGCTCTCAAGTCCTTCATAGTTGACGAAGCTCAGGAAGGATAACAAGTTTCAAATACCGAAACAGAGTACCCTTTTGTTTGTTAGATGCACGGATGATATCCTTTCAGAGGATATGAGGTTTGTCACGACTGTTAGATTGGAGGAAGGAACATAGGTGTTAATGCCTCGACCCCTTTCAGCCTTCACAAGTAGCAAAGGAATCGGGACAATAGATCCCAAGATCCATGGGAGGTACCTGGACCATCCATGAGAGGGATACATGGATGTCGGTTGGCATTTTAGCACCCTGGAAACCAAAGGGCAAGACCCCTTGTCTTCGCAGTCGCGAAATCCCGGTATACGAAACCCCGAATCGGTTTAGTGTGAATAAGTTTGAGAAATCCGGGATTTGATCGCGACCGTTCATCATCCCAAAAATATCACAATGATTGATCATGGCTAAAGGTCACAATCATCCATCGGAGGGACACGTGGTTGCCAGTCGACATTTTGGCGTTTCGACACTCAAGAAACCAAAGGGCAATACCTCTCATCTTCGCAAGTCATGAAATCCCAGTACTTAGAACCCCAACGTGCTCTGTAGTAGAAAGGAGGAGTCCTTCAAGGATATGGACCGTCCATTAGAGGAGACGTGTGGTGAGTGTTCAGAGTTCGGGGAAAGCTTCGAAATCCCGTGAGCCGTTGGATCTCGTACAAGCACTCGCGTATCGGGTTTCAGGGTTTGAAGATTTGAAAGACTTGACTTTATTTCATTTCGAACTCTCGGTTACCGAAATACCGATACAGACAGGACCATTGGATCAGGGGAATATTCGCATCCGTTGATCTCAGCAAAGGTAAGATTTCAGGTTTCAGGGTTTCAAGAGTTGAAAGACTTGACTCTCCTGCATCGTTGAGTCATGAAATGCGAAAGGCGCCTCTTGGCTTGGCCTGTGGTCGTAACAAACGATCACATGGAGATGGATAAGTGGAAAGCTAGCCTATGCTAGGCCCCCGTAGAAATTCGGGGATTCTATCCCTCAAAGAAAAGAGGTGAAAATTTTGGTTTGTCGTAGTGGATATGTGACAGTATTGTTGTGGAGTAAAGGAAATTTCTGTCGAAGTCCTAAAGTGGAGAAGTAAATTTGGATCATTGGATATAGAAGGGTATGTTCTGCGTACCTCAGGGGAAAGGACTTTGTTGAAACATCTATGTGGAGTGAGACAAACTCTTGAATCCTAAAGTAGCGAAGTAAATTGTGGTCATCAATTTGAGGAGGACACGTTTCATCAAATCATGGAATCCATAAGAGTGTGCTCCAAGAAAAAGGTAAGGAGGAAGTGGATCCATTGACCAAAAGTTGTCCGGAGCTCCAAAAGGTAAGAATAAAATCATAGTCATTTGTGGTTTGGACAAGTCCCAAAGGTCAGAGTCAACAAGAATTGTTGATGAATGCAGGGACACATGGAGCGTGGAGATTTACTTCTAAGAAACATCACTCCAAAGGAAGTGAAGAGTGAAGGTACGATAACTCCCAAAGGTCAGAGCATTAGAGTTAATATGAGTCATACATTGGAAAAGGATGCCTGGTGGAAGATCTGTCACTCTGGAGGATTGACACTCTGGGAGAACATAAGAGAAAAGGGGTGTTGATTGCAAGTCGCCCGAAGTGGGAAGGAAGGAAAATCTCAACCATTGATTGAGGCGATCACGTGGAACTCAATTCATAGCTCCAGGTACGAATCACTTTGGGGAAAAGGGGGTTTAGAACATGTGGAACTCCCTAAGGCTGGAGTGCCGAAGTGAATCACAGTTGTTGGCTGTTGGAGAAGATTGGGTCGTAGATTTGGTCCAGGAGATTTCGTCAGTCTGTAGTTTCGGGAAAAATGCGTCAGCTACATCCAAAACTGTCTAAGCCCGAAGTCGTAAAAGGGGCTATCTGGAGTTCATATCCCTTGGTGATAAGTAATAAGGGCCTGGAAAGAGGAGCTAGCACTCACCACAAAAAGTTACCAGAATCAATAGAGAACGGGGTTACTGGTGAATCGAATCTGCGTGGTAACAAACATGCGCCTATGTAAATTAATTTCAGTGTGTATTAGAGGTCAAAGAGATGATTTGGCTCAGTGATTTTAATATAATTTACCAGGAGGTCGTGAAACCCTGAGGAGAAAAGGGGGGCGGGGTTGCACCAAGTGGTATCAGAGCCAAAAGTTTCTTTTAAAGCTCTATGTGAAAGAAATTTTTGGCACCGTGCCGCCTAGAAGACAGGGATGATTTTAGGGGATAAATTTCTCTCATGGGATAATTTTCCATGTTTTTTCCAAAAATGAGATTAACTATTTTAAAATGATTTGCCCAAATTCTATAAAATAAAATTATTTTACCTTAAAAATCGCTAGAATTTTGTAAAAACTATATAAAATACTTAGAAGTTTGAATATTTTTACAAAAATATCGCCAAACATTTATAGTTGACATATGAAGGTTTAGTAAGATTCACCAAGGTTTCTACATTTTAAAATAAATTTCCATCCTTAAAATCATCCCTGCTAAAGACTTGCAGAGCCACCTGTAGAAAATCGTGTTGTGGAAAAGAGATGAGAGAACTTCGCGCAAGATTATATGTAATGTAGACAACACAAAGGAGAGCACCTAATGCTGGAGACATCAGTGATACAAAGAGAGAAGAGAGGGAAATTGAAGAAGTTGTAGGACAAGATGTTGCAGAAGAAATTTTGTTGAAACTTGTTGTCAAATAGGGAGTTAGAGAAAATATAGACATCCCAATGCACGAAGTCATCTTAGATGTTGAATAATTCCTTGATTGGATAATAGAAATGGAAAAACATTTCGACTATGAAGACGTCGATAAGGAGAAGAAAGTGAAGGGACATGCAAGATTGTGGTGGAATGAACTACAAGCTTACATAATATGAAAAGGCATGCAAAATATCAAGAACTAGGATAGAATGGTAGCCAAGTTGAAATCTAAATTCATACCCCAAGATGATCAAATAAATATGTTCAGGAAGTTACAAAACCTGAGACAAAAGGGACTCAGAGTAAAAGAGTACACATAGGAATTTTATAATTTGAACATCGGGGCTGGATAAATAGAAAAAAATGATGAAAAGGTTTCCAGGTATATTAATGTCTTGAGATATGAAATACGGGATGAAATCAGCATGATAACAGTAAGGATAGTGGAAGATGCTTGTTAGATTGCGTTGAAGGAAGAAGAGAAATTGGCCAGGAAACAGAGCCAGGGACGTAGAGGAAGAAGTATAAACATAGGTAGGGGAATTGTCCATGAAAAGGAACAAAATCCCAAGGTTGAGACTGGAAAACCACATAGGGACTCAGATAGAGGAGGAAGTTTCCGAGGGAGACAATATGGTTGAAGAAATTTTTTTCCTCGAGGAAGAGGAAGAGGTAGAGGAGGAGAGGTGAAGTATTTTTCCTTGGAAAAAAATGACACATGTCTTGGGAATGACCCGAGAGAAATAAAGAAGGAGGAGGTGAAGCTCACATTTCGGAAGCGAAGACGAGGAATGTTGAGGTAGAAGGTGCATAAGATGGGAGATCCTTGATGATGAGGAAGCCTCTCTTGAAGCCTAGGCAAGAAGTGGAAAAACCAGTGCAGAGGAACAATTTGTCCATGATTGCTTTCAAGACTAAAGATAGGGCATGGAAGGTAATAATTGACATTGGGAGCACTGATAACTTGGTATACATAGAAATGGTGGATAAATTGGAGTTGGAGACAGCTGCACATCCAAGTCTGTATAGAGTCTCATGGTTGCAAAAAGGACAACAGGTAATGGTAACTAAATAATTTCTAGTTGAATTTAAGATAGGAGGATATAGAGATGATATTTTGTGTGATGTAATTCCCATGGATGTATGTCATGTATTTTTTGGGATACCATGACAGTATGAGATAAATTCCATTCATGATGGGAGGGAAAATACTTATGCCTTGAAAAAAAATGGTAAGACGCACATGCTACTACCAATAGAGGATAAGAAGGTGAACGAAGAAGCCAAAACAAGTATACTTCTCATGAGTGGTAAGGAAATCCTAAGTGAAGTCAAGAAGGAATAGGACATGCAAATTGTTGTGGTGAGGAAGCCAAGAGTCATCCTTACAAGTACATCTATTGATGATTTGCCTGAAGAAATTCAGGAGTTGTTAGAAAATTTTGTTGAGATAGTAGTGGATGAGTTACCTAGCTCATTGCCACCCATGAGGAGTATCAACCATCACATTGATCTCATACCAGGAGTGAGTTTTCCAAACAAAGAATCATACAGATTGACACCTCAAGAGAATGAGGAGGTAAATAAACAAGTCCAAGATTTGATGAAAAAGGGTTTAGTCAGAGAAATCTTGAGTCCATCCGCAATAACAACTGTGTTGATTCCAAAAAAGGATAGAGGATGGAAAATGTGTACAGACTCAAGAGCCATAAACAAAATCACCATCAGGTATAGATTTCCTTTGGCCAATATGGATGACTTAAAGGATTGTTGGAGCGGAGCAAATTATTTTTCAAAGATAGACCTGAAGAGTGGATATCACCAGATAAGGATGATAGAAGGTGATGAATGGAAACCAACCTTAAAAAAGAACGAAGGGTTGTATGAGTGGCTTGTTATGCAATTTGGATTAACAAATGCCCCAAGTACTTTTATGAGGTTGATGAATGAGGTATTAAATGATTTTATTTGTAAGTTTGTGATTGTATATCTGGATGATATATTAGTGTTTAGTAAAACTAAAGAAGAGAATTTTAGGCACTTAACATTAGTAATGAAAATATTGTAGTAGGAGAAGATGTTGATGAATTTGAATAAATCCTCTTTTATGAAGACATAAATCATTTACTTGATTTTTATAATCTCTTAAAATGAATTTAAGATGGATCCAGAGAAGTTGAGATAAATTAGAGAATGGCCATCACCAAGGAGCATATTCGAGGCCAGAAGCTTCCATGGACTACCAAGTTTCTATTGGAAGTTCATTAGAAATTTCAGTGAAATTTGTGCACCGATATTAGATACGGCGAAGAAGATACACAAATATTTTAAGTGGACAAAATAAGATGATAAAATATTTAGGATATTAAAGGAGAATATAACAGAACAATTGATTCTAGTCTTGCCATTTTTCAGGAAGATGTTTCAAGTACAATGCGATGCTAGTGGAGTAGAAATTGGAGCAGTCTTGAGCCAGGACAATAAACTTGTTGCATATTTCAATGAGAAGATGAATGACACTAAGAGGAAGTACTCAACATATGATAAATAATTTTATGCAGTGATTCAATCCTTAAAGAAATGGAGGCACTACTTCATTCCAAAATAATTTGTTTTCTATAGTGATAACCAAGGTTTAGAATTCATAACCAAATAGGAGACGTTAAATCAAAGACATGCTAAGTGGATAGAGTTTTTGAAAAATTTCACTTTTCTCATTAAACATATTTCTGGTAATGCTAACAAAGTTGTTGATGCATTGAGCAGGAGATGTCTGATTCTACAGGAATTCCAACTGAAAACCTTAGGGTTTGAACAACGTAAGGAGATGTATTGTGATCATCCATATTTTAAAGATGCACATGAAGCATTTGCAAATCATGCACTCGGATACATAAGTTAGTGGACATAGGATATGATTCAAGATGGATTGTTTTTTAAAGGTAGCCAGTTGTGCATACCAAACTGCTCAATGAGAGATAATTTGTTGAAGGAAAAACATAGTGGAGGCCTAGCATGACATTTTTTCCATGACAAGGCATTTGCATAGTTGAAAAACTCATATTATTAGCTAGGTATGGGAGAATAAGTGAATAAATTTGTAAATAGATGTAATATTTTCCAGTATGCAAAAGGAAAAAGACAAAACACTGTGTTTTATCAGCCATTTCCTATTCCAGATAGGCCTTGAGATGCTATAATCATGGATTTCGTGTTGGGATCTCCAAGAACAAAAAAGGGAAGTGATTCCATATTTTTTTTAGTTGATATATTCTCAAATATGGCACACTTTATCCCATGCCATAAAAGTATTGATGCAGCGTACATCGTAAATTTGTTTTTCAAGGAAGTTGTAAGACTTCATGGGTTGCACAAGAGTATTGTATCAGATAGAGACACTAAATGTGTTGGTCATTTCTGGAGGAAATTGTGGAAGAAATTGGGGATACAATTGTACTTTAGTTTATCATATCACCCTCAAACACATGGACACACTAAGGTGGTAAATCGGAGTTTATGAAATTTGTTGAGGAGTCTGGTCACTAAACATCATAGCCAGTGGGATTATATTATGTCACAAGATGATTTTGCATATATTGACTCACCAAACAAGAGTACGAGAAAGACTCCATTCCATATAGTATATATAATGCATCCAAGAGGAGTATTAGAGTTGAGAGATTTGGAGCAGAGTGAATTCAAAAGCGCTGGAGAAGAAGACTTCATTGCAGAAATGTAGAAGCTTCATAATCTGATTACAGAGAAGTTGTAGGAAAACAACATAGAATACAAACATAGAGTTGATCAACATAGGAGAGAAATTCAATTTGAAGTCGGAGATCAAATTCTAGCACATCTTAGGAAGTAAAGGTTCCCCAGGGGAACATATAACAAACTAAAGTTGAAGAAGATAGGACCATGCAAGATCCCAAGGAAATTTGATGCCAATGCTTATTAGATAGATCTTCCAGAGGATGTGGGTATATCTCCCATATTCAACATCTCAAAACTAAATCCTTACATCGAATATGACACTAAGGGATTGTAGGATCAGAAAGAGATACAGTGGGAGATACATATGCCTATAGAAAAAAAGTCACAAGTGGAAAAGATCATAGATAAGAGGATTGGTAAGAAAACTAGGAGAAGACTTATTTTGCGTATTTGGTGAAGTGGAAATGACACCCAATAGAATATGCCAGTTGGGTAAATGAAGAAAATATTCAGAAGCATGGAAATTTAGTACAGGAGTTCATGGACAAGATTCCATGAATTGTTTTCCAGATGAGTATGATGCAGAAACATCGTCATCAAAGAAAAAGTGGAGGACAACTCAACGCCATAGCACACATTTTGAAGTGATTTTGAATTTTAAAGATGGAATATCATGAATATATCTTGAAAATATTATAATTAAATAACTTCTTAAATGTTAAGAGGCTGGGCCATCGCATGAGATCGATGGATATTTAATGTAGTTAAGAGGAGTACATATTTGAAGCATTCACTTGTATCTGTTTGTACTGATCATTTATTTTAATAAGCCTTATTAGTTGAAATATTTTACTTTGATAGGATAGCACTAAGGTAGTCGTAGGATAAATCTCTATGAGCTCTTTTTGTATAAATAAATGTGTTGTTTCCTAAATGAGGTTGTTGAAAATTTGGCTGATGAAATAGTTGTTGCAAAAAGTTATTTGAAGTTGTTATTGTTGAATCTTAAAAATTTTGTATGAACTCATGTACATATCATTTGAACGAATATAACAAAGAAGTTTTGATCCAAATGTTTGGTGTTGTTGTTACTGTGTCTATTTGAATGAATGAATGGTAGGATTTCTGTTTAATTGAGATTTGTTGTTATTACTTGTTATTATGTTATGAATGCATTACATGGTTGAATGTATGAACATGTGAGGATTAGATAAGTTTCAATTTTTACTCTTCTTTGAGCACATGAAAGGAGTGCATAGTGTCCACAATGTGTGCATTGACAGAGTCTAGTTCGACTCATAAGCTCAGAAGAGATAACATGAAGCTTTTATTTGCAAGGAGTGCAAAGTGTCTGCAAGGTGTGCATTGATAGAGTCTCTTTCGACTTAGAAGTTCACGAGAGATAACTTGAAGCATTGTTTGCCAAAAAGTGTAGAGGACCTCACAAGGTGTGCACAGGAAGAAACAAACTGAACATTATATTGTTCAGGAGGAACAATTGAGTCACGTAAGAACTGTTGCAAGGAGTGCACATTTTCCCAAAAAGGGGTCAAGTCGAAAGAAACATGCTTGAAAGGTGTGCACAGGGTCGATATTCGACTAAGTATTGAAGAAACATTATGATAAGTTCAAAGTTTCAAGGAGGAACAATATTAGAAGAGATAGCGGGTGGAAATTCTTCAGTAGGGAGGAGCCCATTTAAAATTCCCAAATCAACGAGCAAGATCCATTCAGAGGATCTGTGATGTTTCCTGAATTTGAGATCTGGGAGAGTTGTATGGAAGATAGTCTTTGAATTCCTTTGAAACTTCGTGTATTCAAAGGTTTAGAGGTGTTCAAAGAGAAGGATCGTCAAAGTCCCGAAGCTACGAAGTAGATCCTAGCCATATGTATCGAGGAGGATACATGGAAATAGTTCAGAGAGTCTGGGAGAAAACACTCTGGGAGATTGGCATGGAGAAAAGGAAATTTCTTTTGAAGTCCTGAAGCGGTGAAGTAAATATGGATCGTTGGATCTAGAAGGGTACATGGTGGAGATCTGCGTACTTAGGGGGAAAGCACTTTGGCAAAAAATTTGTGTGGAGTGAGGAACAATTAGGAAGCCCAAAGTAGAGAAGTAAATTATGGTCATCGATCTGAGGAGGGCATGCATCATCAGATCGTGGAATCCATAAGTGTGCGCTCTGGGGAAAAGGTAAGGAGGAAGTGGAGCCATTGACCAAAAGTCATCCGAACTCCAAAAGGTAAGAAGAAAATCCTATTTGTTTGTGGTTTGGACACGCGGTGTCAGATCTATCACTTCGGTGATGCAACACTTCGGGGAAATGAAGAGAAAATTCCCGAAGGTAAAAATTTCCTAAGGCCAAAGCCAACAGGATTCATCGATGAATGGAGGGACACGTGGATCATGGAGATTTTCTCCAGAGAAAATTTACTTTGGAGGAAGTGAAGAGTGAAGGCACAAGAACTCCTGAAGGTCAGAGCATCGAAGTTCATTTGAGCCATTCCTTGGAAAAGTATGTTTGCTGGAAGATCTTTCACTCCGGAGGATTGACACTCCAATAGAAAGGAGGAACAAAGGGGCATTGAATGCAAGTCGCCCAAAGAGGGAAGGAAGGAAAATATCAACTGCTGATCGAGGCGAGCACGTGTTTCTCGATCCATAGCTATGAGTATGAATCATTTCATGGAAGAATATGTTTGGAATGCGTGAAACTCCCAAAGGCCGGAGTCCATAAGTGAATCATAGTTGTTCATTTGTTGGAGAAGCGTGGGCCGTAGATCTGGTCCGGGTGATTTCGTCGGTCCGAAGTTTGGTAAAAAAGGCATTAGTTACATCCAAAACCATTGAAGCCAAAAATTGCGAAGGGGGATAGATGGAGGTCATAGCCCGTGGTCATAAGAAGAAGGGCCTAGAAAGAGGAGCTATTGCTCGCCACAAAAAGTTACCAGAAGCACTAGAGAATGGGGTTGTGGGTGAATCAAACCTGTGTGGTAACAAACGGGGGCTTATGTAAATTAATTCTAGGGTCTATTAGAGGCTGAAGATCCGATTCGACTCATTGTTTTGAAGATCCTTGATCCGAAGGTCACAGAACCCATAGGAGAAAAGGGGGGGGGGCGCATCAAAATCCTATTGACTATAGAAATTGTTGAATTCAAGAAACCTGTTATCAACAAATCATAAACATACAGAACTAAGAGTAGAAGTGAATCAACTATCTTGAGCATGTAAACATTCAGGTCTAATTTACAATGTACAAATTTCTTTGACAGTAGGTAGGAGTCCATATTGACATACCATTCCCTTGGAGCTTGCTTGAGGCCATAAATAGACTTCTTTAGTCAACATCCAAAGATGAATCCTGCATAAATACCTGGGGCTGCTCCATATAGATATCCTCAGAGAGATCGCTATGAATAAATGCATTCTTCATGTCCATTTGATGGACTTCCCATCCCTTGGTTTCTGCAATGGAAAGTGCCAAACCTATGGAATCCATATTCTCTATTGGAGTGAAGGTCTCATCATAGTCAATTCCATGCACCTTCCTAAAGCCTTTGGAAACTAGCCTAGTTTTGTCTCTACTAATATGTCCATCCATTGTGCTCTTGGTCCTGTAGACCCATATGCACCTTATAAGATTCCTTTCAGAAGGAAGGGGAACCAGATCTAGATTTTATATCTCGAGGAGGGATTTGTACTCCTCATGCATGGAATATTCCCAAAAGGGATTTTTAGCATCCTTTCCATAAGAGAGTGGATCTGAAGAAGGAACCAAGAAAATATTCCCGGGTGGAAATGGTTCAGTGGTAGTGAGTTCAAGAGGAGGCTCCTCGAAATTAGATCGAGTCCTCCTAGTACCACTTGGATCCCCAACAAGATCCCCTGCATCCTGAAGAGTAATATGAGCCCACTTGGGTCTTGGATCTAGATCTACATCTACATATGCATGCACTGAATCTGCATCTAAATGTACTGAATTTGTATTTGGATCATCAAAATCCTATGAATCATAACTTTGATCTAAAGAAGAGTCGTCATGTGCATACTCATCATCTCTAATAGTTGGAATAACAAACGTGTCTGCATGTGACTGTTGAGGTACATGGAAGACACTTTCCTCGAATTGGACACTTCTCTCAATGATGAGGCGGTCTGAGGAAATATCAATAATTCTGTATCCCTTCACACCAACGGGGTATCCAACAAATATACACTGTGTTCTATGTGGATCAAGTGCCTTCCTCTTTTAAGAGGGAATCCAAGCCCATGCACGTGAACCGAAAATACGAAAGTGGGTCACCTCCGGTTTGAAGCAACTCCAAGCCTCATAGGGGGTCTTATCCTTGATAGATGTATGGGGAGATCTATTTTGGATGTAAGTTGAAAAATCAAGTGCTTCAACCCATAATCTCTATGGAAGTGACTTTTCATGTAGCATGCAAGATGCCATCTCTTTTAGAGATCTATTTTTTCGGTCATCAACTCCATTTTGTTACGGAGTATAGGGAACTGTGTGATGCAACTAAATCCCTTCCTAATGAAAACGATTCAGGATATCATGGTTGGAATAATCTCCCCCATTATCAGTTCATAGGATTCTGATTTTCTTTCCTGACTGTGTCTCAACTAGGGCTTTGAAATATTTGAGGTGTTGAAAGACCTCTGATTTTTACCTGAGAAAGAAAATACATGTGAAGCGTGAGAAATCATAAAACAAAATGAGAATTTACCTTTATTTGTTGATTGATCGATGTGGAAAAGGGCCCATGAGGTCACAATGGATAATATCTAAAGGAGAAGAAGCTCTCCGAGTCTTTCCTTTGTTGAATTTCTCTTGAGGGTGTTTTCCAACAATAGATCCCTCAAAGATTCCTTTGGAGAAATAGATGTCTGGTAGACCATAAACTAATCCTTTCTTGTTAATTTGTTGCATATATTTGAAATTTAAATTCTCGAACCTTTCATTCCATATCCTACTACTTTCATCAACATGGGTTAGAAATAAAGAAAAATATGGTTCAATAAATTCAGAAAATGTGTAAAGCCTAGATTGATGATTTACCTCATTGGTAGCAACCCTAGAATTGGTTTGCATGTCATAGATATCCACTACATTAGGTGTGAATATGACATTCTTTCCGGTCTCATAATTTTTCATCTAATAAATGGAGAGAAGATTGGTAGAAAGTTTGGGAACATGCAACACATTCTCGAAGATTTCTTTTGTGAGTTCAATCCTTCCTTTTCCGATGACCTTGACTGGAGAGTTGTCCCCAATCAAAATAAGAGGACCTTTACATGCATTGTAACATCCCTCTCTGGCGCATTGAGAACACTTATTATTTGAGGACACTTGC